>QBDW01005957.1:0-67524 GCA_003261595.1 Maconellicoccus hirsutus | reverse complement strand
CCATTTGGCCAAAATTTCGATTTTTTTTTTTTTGATGAAATTTATGTAAAAAAACCTTCAAGAATCGAATGGAACTGACCACTGACCTCAATTTTCAATATTTCGAGGGAATTTCGATGTTTTAAGTAAAGAATTTGACAACTTTAAACCCTCTCCTGTAAAATTATGATTTTGGCCAAGTGGTCCCTTTTCGTATGCGCCCTCACATATGCTCCAACAAAGGAAACGTCATAATAGGCTCAAACTCCAAGACGCCCCAGATCATCGGATTGAACTGATGGCAGATATTCTGACAGTGTTGCCAATTCATAAAAACGTCAAATCAAATTATAACAAAATGTAGACCCACTTGCTTCTCTCCACCTTTCCTCATTCACCTTTATTCCAAAGCACGCGCCTTTTTCACCGATTAAATCACCTCTTGGTAAATTTTGCGAAGAAATACCTCTCATATAAACATCATCAAGTCCATCAGCCAAATCCACACACCTCATCGCGTACCTCGAACCACGTCCATATGCCGTATCAGCTCTTATCTGAATAAAAATCGCGCCGTCGCGGCATTTATTATAATTCAGCGAAAAAGCAAACTTCATAAAACCGAACGAAAGATTTGTACCATTAAATAAGCGCTTAGAACTCCTACGGGTTTCATTTACGTTTCCTCTGTAACGATTGTTAAACTTAAAGCAAATGTAAGTCGTTAGTTGTTACAATGTCCTCGGATAGAGCATGGTCCCGCTAATATAGCAATAACGTCTGGCATAGCCCACGCAGTGCTACTTATCTTCTATGGCTAGAAGATATGCTTAACAACAACATAATAAAGAGAGACAAGTGGACGCTACGACTTCCTCGCCTGCCTTCTCTAATTATCTAGTATGTACTGGTTAATACGTATGAACGGTGTCCGTGAAAGATGCGAGGAAATGATATATTTAAAGGAATTTCCATCCTTAACAAACCTCGACGAGTACGAAAGTTAGAAAAAAACGTTGCGCGAACTTTCATAAACTCGCAATATGAGACTCGATAAACATATGTCGGATAATTTGTCAAATATACTAGATCTTATGTATTGATCGACGAGCTAAAGAACAAAGTTGAAATGCCAACTAGCTACCAGTTTATACGAGTAATTAATCATAACGTCGGTATAGTCGCGTCAGTTCGTTAAAAAAATCCATTCAATCTCTCGAGCCACAGCTTCCAAGTACCAAAATGGTATTTACTGTACGCGCTTAATGTTTTTATATTCGGCACAAGCCAATTCATGAGATGGTGATTTTTTTACATTTTTTTTAGTACCGAGTCTTCTATCGCCGATGGAATTCATCTCGAAGTAAAATTCGGTTAACATACCTGAAACGCTAAGACTCCTAACCGGGGTCCAGCGGTGGTAATCGTAAAACAGGTTCGTTCCATCACCTGTTTAGGTTGCCTGAAAACATTACCAAATATCTACACAAGGCCTATCAATTTAGTTAGATAACATCTAATGCAAGACCAACTTGACAGGTTGGTCGGTAGACCCCGCAGCTACTTCAGACTAAACGTCTACCTCGTTCTTCCACAATCCTGTCTTATCTTGCGCGTATACCGACGACATTGTATTTTCTCATACGTTTACAAAAATATATATAGAAAAATTTTTTAATTACAAATCTCCTAGGATTGAGTTACCCATATAATGAAGCGACGCCAAAAATTCGTGTAAACCAGTTCCAACGCCGATTAAATTAGTTCGCGGGTATTTTACTCGAGTTTTTCGTCTAACAGAAGAATCGTCTGTAGTGCATTTGCGAAATTATCGAAGAAATTGCCATCGATTTATAATACATGACGGGAATGTCGAAAAGCACATGTTTTATGATTAAATCATCAAAATGGAAATTACTCGAGGTCGAGTTCAAATTACCGCTTATTTGAATCATCTAGCGCTTATTTTTAACTGAGTTTTTCATATATCATCAGAAAAAGAGGTTATCACAATGTGTAAATTGTGCGAATCAAAAGACAGAGTGATTTCACACCAAAATATGCTTAGTACAGATTCACAAACTGATTTAAATTACCAGCCGAATAGGTAAATAAATAACCAGGTTCATAAAAAAATAGAAATATACATATCAAGGGTGTAATCGATCTTAACACACTTTTAAAAGAATTTTTGTACGATGATGTTGGTTGCTGACATCGATTTCTTCAAACTAACATAAACAACATGTCGCAGACTTGGCCGAAGACAAAAATCATTAATTTTTAGCCAACCACTGGTGGAGTTTTCTGGTAATGATCCTAGTTGGCAGCACTGATTGCTTAAAACCAACGTAAACAAATGCCGAAGACTCTCAGTCAAACATAAAAATTCTCAGGAATTGGATCAAGACTGCTTGGACACTGTATAATGCACACACCTGTTCATTTATCCTTTCTATCCCCTCTTTCAACCAATTAATTGAGTTCCATGCCAAAGAAATGAGTTTGAATTCAAGCACAACGGTAATTCTGTCGACAAATACCCCGGATCAAAACACAATCACTTCAAACTCACTCGAGAGTGAGAGAGGGTGGAGGGAAACTGAAAAATCCAAACAAAAATCAATTCAATACTGATACTAATACGAGTAGATGACCAAAGGATAAATAAAATTGTTCAATTTCAGGATCTTGCAGAAGTTAACGGTGGAGGAAACTTTGTTCAGACATTTTTTGACCTTGAAACGACCTAAGTTATCATAGCCTGTCCTGGTTGTTCTGAAAACCGTTCTCTGGCATGTTGATGAACAGGATGGTATTGTGGACAAATTGCAGTAACTTTTAGAAGATTTGAGCTCATCATCTACAGCTCATAACTTGTCAAAAATTGACACGCGAGGAGTCAAGATGTATCTGTTGAAAATCATGGCTCCCTGGACCTCTCTGGCCCTTCGTAATTCAAAACAGTTTGATTTTTTGCCAAATTTTCCAAACCTTACGATTCCATACTAATTAAAAAGAAAACGATCTTGTGGCATATTAATACAGCAAATTCTCAAGATGAATCCTCTAACGGTTTTCCCACTTCAACTCATTCTGAGCATCTTTCATACCAAAAAAGCTCAACTTTTATGTATAATTCTATCTTTTGATTTAGGCTCATCACTAAATCCAGCTGAAATTCATCCTGGAAGCTGATTTTGTTATTTAAATGTACTGGGTGCTCCTCATGGTATAATTTTAATTCATGTATGACACCTGCAGTACTGCAAAAGCACTGATATTTTACGCGATCTAACTACTCAGGGGTATAACTCCTTCAATATTGTTGCTATGCAAAAAATCAAATAAGCTAAGTTTTTCATCCAGACGAATCCTGTAAAATAGGTCATACACAAATTCCTCTCATCTCGCATATTCAGCGAATAAAGTAATTTTCAATATTAAGGCCTTAGTCAAGCTAGCAAAATCCACGATCAAAAAATACCCAGCCAAGCTACTGTACCGCGATCCGACCACAAATTATATATAATCTATAATATATTCATGAACATACAACCTCTTGCTCCTTAAAATATTACCTACACTTGAAACATACACCTCTTTAGGAACACCTTATACACCTCAATTCCACATCTCCTCCTTAGCTCTGGGAACATACCTCAAGACGTGATAATCGATAATCCATTATGCATCGACAATTGGCTAACGTTCAATGCGTGATTATAGTTTACAACTTATCAATTTATTCGATTCATTTACATAATTATTAATTAATCGTTTTAATACGGATTTCAAAAGTATTAATTTAGACACGCGGACGGACACGCGAAAGAGTAAAAAAGATTAAGGTGTTAAATGATATTATCATTTCAAATACCGGTGTTTCGATGCGTACAGCGTATTTACAAGTAAATGTAAATTCGCTTCTTTCAATTGCTTAATTAAAATAAAGTCGTTTTAATAATTGTAATTTAGTATACGTTCGCGGTGTGTTTAAATGAAAAAATCTTAATCATAGTAGTCGATATACATTTATCATAGCGGCCGATTGTCAAATTATCCTCGCTCGTATCATTATAACTCGTCGAGTTTTTTTTTTTCATAATTGAATTCATTCTGGAACTGTAGACGTTTTAGCCCGAGTAAACACGTAACCGGAACGAAGACGCGGCCGTGTAATTGAGATTTTGTTGTATTAATCACGAGAGATCTCGTTCGGCACTGCGTTTTCCCCTCTCGCTCTTCAACCCCTCGATCCCCTTGCGCCACATAGCTATTTAAAAACATTAATTACCATCATCACGGTAAATAGATTCGTTAATGAAAAATAAACTCGCCGGTAACCGCGGTGATTCCGTCGCATACGCGACTCCTTCATTCTCGCGTTTCAACCCACACAAACGAAAAAATTCAACTCAGCTTTATCGAACACTCGTCCAAACACTTCGATGGAAATTTTCACCTCCGAGAATATTAATTTGCGGTAAAAAAACACCCAGATAAATCTAACCGATTTCTTTGTAGCGTATTTTTTCAACTACTAAATCGAGCTTAAGCTTGCCAAATCATTAAGGAAAAATTCGATAATAAAAAAACGATTCGCAAAAACCTTAAATTTACGAGCGCATTAAATTGATCAAATAAACGTTAAGTGTTGTATACCAATTTTGAACGGTATTTACATAACACATCGAGAAAAATAAAAAACCGAAAGGTGTTCGACATCAAAAGAAGAAAACATTTGAAAAAGGATACTCGTAAAAAGATAAAATCAAAAAGTCAAAGCAACCGCAAGTGAAAAGAAATAAAAAGAAAAAATATCGTGTTCTCTCTTTGACGGAAATTCAACGTCGAGCGCTTCAAAAGCTACAAGAGACTTGATCTCAGATAAAAATAATTGTATACTTTCTTCACCCCCTCCTCTCTTCTACCACTTGCTACGCCGAGGCAAAAAAAATTAAGTAACCTCACAAGTTAAGATAGGTTTTAATTAATATAAAAAAAACTATGACCATAAAAATGAGCAATTTTAAAATTCTACAAAATCGTTACCCCCTCCGTGTCTCCTCTTCCCCCCTCAAATGGCAATAAATGCGCTTTTTCTCCTAGGACACGATTTTTTTCAAAAACTTCCCCTTTTTTTATTCTTTGCTCATTTCTAGAATATATTTTCAAAAAAAAATTGTCAATTTTTCTTCGATAAAAGTTTCGTAAACAATTCGAATCACACAACTCCCCGGGCCCTCTCACAAACAGACTTCCTTTTGTTTTTCTGTTGCCACAAATGAAACTAGATTCCAGGGTCAATTATAAACAATTTTTTCAGCTGTGCAAAGTAACCGAAAAAAATCAAAATTTTATGTAATTCTTTATTGTCTCTCCTCCTCCCTCCTGAAAAACAGATTTCATGGCGCGCATTGAAAATGGTAAACTACAACTCAAATGGAGTACTCATGTTGGAGCGTTTGTACGAGGCTTGGGCGACTTGAGAAAAAAAATGTTGAAATAAAAGTTGCTCTAAATTGGACGAGGAACATTTTTTCTACGAATTATTTTTTCGTATCTTCTCAAATTTCGGCACATTTTCGCCGTATTGTTAGCATTGTGAACAAAATAACTCAGCTGGGGCGTCTTCGTGAGACTTGGGGTGACTTCGGAGAAAAATGTTAAAAATGAAATAAATTGGAGATTTCAAAAGGAAAATTTCTTAGTTCGAGTATCGAAAAAAGTACTAAATTCTGCTCTCCAATAGATACCGCAATTCGGCAACAAAAAAAAATCGTAAATAATAAACCGCATTCTGTCATAAAACACCACCACCAACCTTCACTATAGTCTCGAGAATGGCCATAATTCGCCCGAAACTCGAAGTTACCTCGGACAAACCACCATCTAGATTCTTGTTTGGTACCGAATTAAAAAAGAATCTACGACTCATCCGAGCACACGCTACCGTTCCCTGCCATTATCACCTTTACATCTCGAAGATACCCATTTCTCATGTTGAAAGCGGCGTATATAAATTCCCAATATGTTACACGTAGGTGTACCCGACCAGCGACCAGCTACCGTGTACCATCCCACAAATGCGGGCGCCAACGTATGGAAAAATCAGAAAAGCAGAATTGGCGAAAAATCACACTTCCTACATGGACGATACAAGTTCGCAGCGAATATAAAATGTAAACGATTTCGAGTAAAATTAGCGGTATCCTAGATGACTTATTCGGCGAACACAATCATCCAGAATGAAGTTCATCTAACCGCAGTATACCGGTTTCGTTTGTACGAATAATTTACATACTAGATTGAAAACGTATGGCGATAATTAAATCCGCGCAATGTCCAGACGCCCGAAGTTCCAACAATCGACATTGTACGGTCAGGTACCTGTCCGAGAGAGCAGGTACCATAAAATACGCGTAACACTGGTAACTCCTTCGTGAACTTATTCAACGCGAGAAGAACACGCCGATGGATGAAAATTTTGACAAGATGAAAAAAATTTTACGAATCACTGATAACAGAGTAAAGTTCATTCATATTTATATACGACCTTGCGTAGCCTTGTCTTCATGAATATTAATAATACAATGTCTACCCCATTTATTAAACAATTAACATATATTTATAAATTGAGTTTAGTAAGCGGAATACTTAATAAAAAGGAAGGCGGGCGCGGGTACACTCGTAGTTCGGGCTACAAAGCTCGCCGTTGTCGCGCTGATATCGGCGAAAAAGCCCATTTAACATGCACATCGCGATATGATTTTAATAAATTGGCACGTGGGCAGGACGCGAACTAGACCGCGTAGAACGTACGACGAGAAGACGGCATCGCGCGAAAATTCGTTTAGTAGAAAAATAAAAGTTAAATTGAACATATCTTTTACGTATTCAAGAAGGGTTTTGTGGGTCAAAGTTACTACGTACTCATTTGAATAAAATTTAAATGGGATCGATGGCGGGTCTTCGCTTTAACTTGGCCTAGGTCAGTATACAAAATGTATGCGGCATGGCATGCAGTGTTTATGTAAATTTTATGTATGGTACCTCGATCCGCTCTTGTTCGGGCCGCCACCAACGTCACTTTACTCGTTATTTATTCACTAATACGCTGAATATTGTTTAGTGTTACAGAAGCGTGCTATCTCGGGGACATTGTGGATGAACTATGCCGAAAAACCTCCCATCGTCCATCTTCGCTTTTCATTGCTCATTAAATCATCTAATTTAACAACTTAGTTTACATAATATTTTTACACTTATAATGAATATGTTAATGTACGTATAATGGATTAATAAAATTTAACCCTTTTTTATCTCCTCCGCAGCCCGCTTCGTCTTAGCTTTTACTCTCGATACGCACGCGTCTCCGCCATTGAGTTGTTTTATTCAATGAAATCATCGTATAATTTCAAGCGGCACTTACCATTTGCTCTTTATCATCTTGATAACGTTTTGACAGCCGTATCAACGTCTAGCAGCATCCGCGTGTACCTGTACAACAAACGGGAAAAAACAACGCGTTAATCACAACATACCTTCGATTTGGCAACTCACCACGTGAGAGCTCATTGGCCACATTTAAATGCGCAAACCCCTCACAAAGTTCGTTTTCGAATAACGATTAAAATCGCTATATTCGCAATGCGGGCATAAATATTAAATCGTCGCGATTACGTAAATCGGCGCAAAAATTTTCAACTTCAATACTCATTTTGCATTCTGCTTACCACATTGTATCGTATTTACTTCCTTCCAAGTTCAATAAACTATGCATAAGAGAGGTGTAGCGCGACGAGGTATATTATCCTCATGAACCAACATATCGCTATCATAAAGGAAGATGAAACCATTTCGGCTGGCAATAAAGAATTAGGTTTATAAGGGCAGGTCCAGACATCAACCTATTTTAATACTCGCCCACGATTAAATTAAATTGTCTAATTCCGGTAGGACCATAGGTGTTTGTTGGTGAAGGATGAGGAGGGGTTCATAATGCTTTGATACGGTTGCAAACCATGGCCCACGGATTTGGAAATGGTTTTGTGTACTTTTTACGAGTAAAACAAGCGCGAATGTAGGGATACGATGTTTGGGGATCATTAAAGAGCTGAAAATCTCACAGCATCGTAAAGTTCCCTTTTCCCCTTTACCTCATAGCGATCATTTTCCAACCGCGTTCGTTTTCAAGAAATACGCAAGCTGTTCCTTTTCGTGTAGACGAATCAATAATAAGTGAAATGAGTAAAAGGACTTGAATCTCAAATATTTTTATGCATAATTTAATTCATTTGCAAGTTTTTTTCTAAAGCAAAAAAGAAGATGAAAAGCGTAATTGGGACATAAACAGAAAATCACTCTAAAAAGCTTCACAAAAATGCTGAATAAGTAAAAATCAAATGAAAATTACGAAGAAAGGAAAGGAAACACTATAAAAAAGTGAACACGGAACATAACTCGAACGACAAAAATAACAAAGAAGAGAAGTATTCAGGAAAAAGGGAATGGAAAAACAATGCAATCCCAAGAGTAAGAGGAGAGAAAATTTGAGTACCCCCTCTCAACAAACAAGTTTTTACCTCGAATTTTTTGTTTAATTTTTTTTAATTACAAGATTTTTATTGAATTAATTCTATTTTTTTCATAGTTTTTTAATTCGATGTTCTGTTATTTTCCGCAAGTTCCATTTTTTTTTTTTTTTGAATAGAAAAATACAAAATATTTACTTACTTTATAAATCACAAAGAAATAAAAGATGGATCAAGAAAACGCAAATAAAACAAGAAGAATCAAGTACAGTAAAAAGAGCAAATATGAAAAATAAGTAGTTGAAAATTAAATAAGAGGAAAAAAATGGAAAAAAAGTATCATGAGAGCACAAATGAAACAAAAAAAAGAAGAAAAACTTGAGTGAAAAACAGATGAAATCAAATTTTAAAGCAAAAAAATATACCACAAAAAAATAAAACTAAAAAAATAAATGAAAAAACTTGGAAAAAAAGTGGTTAACAAATTTAAGAAGGAAGCGAAGAAATGAAAAAAAACTGAAAGTAAACAGAAGAAAGTTAAGATACAAGATAAAGAAAGTAAAGAAACGATACTAACAGATAGGAAAACCTAAAAAATAAAAAATAAAAAAACAATTCAATTTTTTGGCAAGTCAAAAAATTGAACTCAAATAATCTTTTTTCCCAATTTACCCAACATGAAAAATACCCCCTCTCCTCCATCTTGTTTCAAAAATAATTACATAAATCTAGCAAATCTTCGAGAATATTACTAACATAAAATATACTTGTAATATTGAAGGCGTTCATATATCGCATTTTTTCGTCGTGCAATCATCATCGTTACGACACGCTGCCTCTTGAAGTGCTCATGCTAGGCTTGGTGCCCCGAAGAGTCTACAATGAGTCATCGATTGTTTATTTCAACTTTCTTCCATTCTTTCGGGTGTTTTATGATATGATTCACAAATTTTCGCGCATAAACAACAAATAGACTTCTACATCTCGGTACAGGTACCAAATACGAGTAGAAGAAATAATTTTCTAATAGTTTTTCCATATTCAAACTTCCGTTGTATTAAAAAAAGAAAAGGTTCATTAAATAAACGTTTTTTTTTTTTAGCATAAATTCATTCCTATTTTCTCATAAAATCACCGTAAATTTAAATTCTCAATATTTCAGCCCTTTTCGAAACTGAAAACCAAGTTCCTTCTCCCCTTTATCCAATATTTCACCGGATCAATTTATCGAGTAAAATTGAAATGAGATTGGTGAAAAACGCCACCGAGCGTAACCCGCCGAACATCATCCCCAGTTCAAAGGGTACTTTAGGTAGGTTGAAGTTTGACCATTTCTTAGTTGTGCGCGACGAATTCGCTATTAAACCAGCTTAAATGAGGCGTTTAACCGCGATCGCGCAATTTAAGCAACAGTTCTTTTTCGTATTTTCTCATCGTTTGTGGGTGTTCTTGTAACGGACATTGGTGAGGTCATCGATATAAAAGGCGAATCTTTTTCCGCTTTGCCTACTGATACAAAGCTACAGGGCTATCTTAAATCTACGACGCGATTCATTGTTCGACGTTCCCACTAGTATAAACATTGGCGAAAATAAACGTGTAATTAATACTCGCCAGTCTACCGCGAGTACGAACAATTAGCGATTGAAAAAAGCCAATCACGACCGATGACTAAGTGGAGAGCGATGGACGGAAATTTCATATCGGCGCTCGTACCGATAATGGCGACTGCGCGTATGGTGACAAACACTAGTTTTTCGAGAATGGGTTACAAACTTGGGTTCAAATTGAATGTGATTGCGTTGTAACAAAAAGACAACTATTCCTTGTTAGGTCAAATAGTGTTTTTTTTTAGTTGTTAGCTCTACACTCGGATAAGTATAGAGGATTGTATATGACGTTTAATCTCCATAACCTATTCTTTTCACTATACGCTTCGGGTAGAAAGAGCAACAAAAAATATAAAAGACCGAAGATTTTTATCTGGATGGGTTAAGTCGATGAGTAAAAGGGTTACCGATACAGGTAGACAGGTTCATGGTAACTACCAAATAGGATGTTGGACGACGTCTCCTATGCGAGTTTTTTCCTCGGATATTTTTTTCTCTTTCGTTACCGCGCGCGCGTAAATCTTATTTCGTTTTCTATGGCCGCCCGCGTTTTTCTCTCTTTTTAGGGAATTAAATGGCTACAGAGAAATACGCTCATTTACACGATTCTTGCCGCTCATACGTAGCCGAATATTTTTAATAGGTTCCATAACGTTACATCGCACTCTGGAGATGATTTCTCTAACCCTCGGTGACGCTCACACACACACACGACGTTCGTATCCGTAACACACACCGCGAAAATGATCACTGGTAGGTATACAATCTAACATATTGGTAACGCTGTTTCATCCCAAGGGTCCAATAGACCTGCCAATTTATCCCGTCACCAATCATAGTTTCCCCATCGTACCGTCGCTGATAACCTAATTTGTTTCACTCGCGTACTTTTTCGCCTTCCATATCATCTCTCATAAAATAATAGTACTGATTTATAGCTTTCTTAATGTAATTTACGAAAGACGGGCGCAGACGACGGCCACTTTCACGCGTCGCAATTCCCAATTCCGCGTAAATCTCGTAATAACCGAAGAATATTTTTTCCAATCGAATACGAAGAGGAACGCGACATACCACTAAGCCCGTCTCGACCGTATAAACATCTTTATAAGGGAAACGCTCACTACCTGCTACATCTAGTTTAATGTTTTAATTAAGGGCACCATCTAACCTATTGGTTCTAATCGCGTGAATCTTACGTGCACCACGGCTCCGGGGTCGTGCGCAAAATCAATGAAAAAATTTTCTATGACTCGCGTTAATTGATTTTTTTTGTAGGTTCTTGGTACGCTGCATCGATAAAAAAACGTGGACGTGGTTCGTTAGCCGGAGGTAATACGGACTCGGATTAACTTATACGATACGGCGATGACAAGCGCGAAATCTCGTTCACGATTCATGACTAAAATTCCAAATATACCACCGAATGACGTCCCGAGCGGGGAAATTTCCCGTTTATATTTTGGACGACCAAAGACGCCGTTGCGACCATATGGTTTATCCTTGATTTAAAAAATATCCTCGAGCTGTCTTCTGATTCGAAAGATATGGCTACGTAGTTCATTGTTATTTATAATCCCCGGGGGCCGGAAATCAAACGAAATTGAAATCAACCGAGTTATACCTTTCGTCTGAGCGCAGCCAAGTCACGTATCGTGAAATCGTACACGGCGTTGTTGATTTTTTTCATCCACATCAACCTGTCCGCCACCTTTTTGTAAATCCAAGATGCGTACGAATTGTCGGGAAAATGACGCTATGATTGGAAAAATAGCCTTAAAATGGTTCCGATATTTTAAAACTGCTTAAAACTCTAGAAAACCAATGAAAAACCATTTAAGAGTGAACGAAAACCCATAGAAATCCATATTTTTTACGATAACGAAGCAAAAACCTCGCTTATCTCAAAAACCGATCCCTGTATTGAAAAAATACAATCGGAATCGTTTTCAGTGCCCTTGAAAACTCTACAATCGATGTACATGACGGTATTTTATCATTTTTCATCCCCACTCCCTTCTACAACCCCAATTATTTGCATGAATTTTGACGCATAGAGGAATGATTTCTCTTGGGGGAGGTTTCACTGGACACAAATTTTGTACGTTTCATCATAGGGACTAGTTGAAAATCACATTTATGCACAAGCGATTTCTCGCGGAGTTAAGGGGTTGATAAGGGTGGTGGAGTAAAGGGGGTGATTTGAAAAATTGATAAAAAATCATCATGTATATCGATTGATAGGTTTTCAGAGGCGCTGATCTCGATCCCGAAGGTATTTTTTGAATTAGACGAGAATTACTCACACCAAGAAAAGAAAGGAGGAGAAATTCACAATAAAAATTCAACTCCACAAATCTGATTTCTGTTTTTTTTTTCAAGTGTGGCAATTTTAATCCTACTGGTCATCAGAGATACTTCAATATTAGGGGCAAAAATTAGACTTACAACGAAAAAGATGAGATTGTGGAAAGGGTAAGAGTTACTTAGGGAAGGGGTTGGGGAGAAATGACGCACAAAAGTATTGCATTTTTTCAATTAAGGTATTTTTGAATTCGTTAGATGACACCTTTGCAAACTAATGGAACAGAACTTTACTGCAGTAAAACGGTAGCAGATAAGGGGAAGGGTGAGGGAGGATCCAACCAACAAAAAATGATAAAAAATCACGCCGCATATCGATTTCTAGGTTTTCGAGGTCGTTGATCCCGAATCCCAGGACGTTTCCACGATTACATCGAAACTTCTCGAGCTCCTCCACCATTGTAATCACTCATCCACCACGAAAAACATCAACGCGCATCAAAAATTAACGGGTTTCTGCACGCCTTCGAATACTTGCATTCCATCCGGCATTACATAAGCTAGCCGAGACGTAATTTAAATACATTAATCCGCATACAAGCACATCGCGCCTCCGCGCGTTTCATTAAAATGTAAAATTTTCTGGCATCAATAACGTGAAAAAAATTCGGCAAAACGCATATCTAGGGAAGATTTGCAGGAAATGCGACACGTTAGCGAAACATCGGATTTAAACCAGCTCCTAGGTAATTTACATATATTAAACGCGCTCTGCAGCGCAGCCATCATAAGACGCGAGACGATAGGAGAAAAAAAACACATTACGAAAATTCCACCTGGAACTGGTTCAAATTTTCGCGAAATTTCGCTAATTATCATGTCATTAAAGGAGAAAAATTCGCCATTAGAAACGCGAATTAGAATTTCTCGCGAGTTGTGGAAATGTGACGATGTTTGGCTTAAATTATCGCAATTGTCGATGCTGTAAAACAATTACTACGTTTAACGAGCATGTTTTATTAATTACCACAACCAAGATACACATACAGCATCCATTAAAAAAATCATCGCCGTTGGAGGAAAAAAGTCCAGGAGCGAGAACGATGAGTGTAAAAAAAAAGCATAAAAAATCTCGTATATATCAAACAACCGAGAAATGTTAACTAGCGCACGGTAGCCGCCGTAACTCTATCCGCTTGTTAGTTACTTCATTACTAGCAATTGTTTTCTTTTAGAGGTTTTTCCATAGTATGGCGGAATGTACATTGTACACAGGACTTTTTTCTTTTTTTTTTTCATAAATACCGACGCGTTGGCGAGTCGTATACGCGAGATCTCGTGAATTCCGAATGTTTGTCTATCATTGTTAACGAGTTGATAAAATATTAAACATGTTGGCGAATTTTTCGTAGCTTTTGGCTATCCAAGGTGTACTTTAACCACCGTAGCAGGTGTTCCGAACAAATATACACCGTTAAGTAACCATTTAGACACGCGCGTAATCGACGTTAAAATTTATATTTTTTACCGTGGTCGGCATTAAAAAGAGTAATTACTTTGTATGGTAAGACGAAACGTTTTCTAAATAGTAAACGTTAATAAAAAATAATTATTTGAATAAAAGCAGACGTTTAAATCAGCGATAAGACGAAGGAAAAAATTGCACCTGACTTCTTCCCTATCCGTACTAACAAATAGCTTTAATTAGCTCTAAGACCGGTTTTCCACCTTCGAATAAATACATTGATAGGTACAAGCGTAAATTGACCGTATCGTGTTTGGTAAATTTTCACCAGTCCAGATTTCCAACGTCTCTAGAACGGCTTCCGGTTCGTTGCTAGTCCAACGATACTACGAGGCTTCCGATATTACGCCAAAACATCGCGGAATCTTTTAGCTAATGCGTTTGGACGATAAAAAAAAATCTAAGCTTCATTAGGTTATCGCTAACTGTACCTTTTAAATAATAGTGCTTCTAAGACTAGCATGTAAAATATGTATTAAGAATAACGTTAAACGTTATAGTTACCCGTTTGATGACGGGTATTTGATCAAGTTGCCATCATTAAGTTGGTCGTTTATTAAAGGTCTAATATTCGGTATTAGCATATTTAAGCGAGCCGCATGCGTAGTATTATATCGAGAAAAACGGCTACCTACATAAGCAGATGTATGTACCGAAGTAATGGAAAAATGCGTCCGATGCGAGTTGGAAATTATTTTAGCCATTATACAAAATTACGTGCTTTCCATCTAAAAGTTATACGCGTTTGTCTGAAAACAATGACGCATCCAGTATATAATTTATCGTCGTCACGTTTACCAATTTAACTCCATTTTCAAACATACCTCTGCATTTCTATGTCCATACGCGCCAAGCGAACTTCCACAATCGCCTCTACCGTTGTTGTCCAAATATTCGAAAAAAATTGAAGACCATCTAATCTCAAACGAAATCTTCGTTAAATAAACACCATCGAGCATCAGACTACCATTCCCACAAAGATTCCATTTAAAAAGAATCGCAAATCGCGACCAGATATTGATCATAAAACGAAACGGAAATCACGGCGATGTCGACGAATACAAGATTCCTCGTAAGAGGTAATTTTTCACGAATTTTTTCCGAACACACTTCGAATAAGTAATGACATCGCGATGACTACATACGCGATAATGTACATCGATGGTTGGACAAACGCCGCCGCGGTGTCAGTTTTGACACAGGATTCGCCATAATGTTGATTTTTATGCGCTATAAAACTCGACGCGTAAATATTCGTAGAACTGGGTGTCAAGTCGTAAATGTCGAGAATTTTAGCGCTCCGACAATATACGACAGAGATAAATTTCAAGAATGAGTCCTCTTGGTCGGATGAGATGAGATTTGCCAATATCGAAAAATGGCTAAAGAGCATTTCATTTCGAATGCTTACGTCGAGAGGTGGCATAGCGTTTGGATGACGCGAAACACGCGGCTGAGTATTAGAAAGGGAAAAGAGGGGGAGGTGAAGGAGTTTCAAGATGACGTTTCAAGTTATCAAGGCATAAATTTAAAATGGAAATATCAAAATCGCAGGATTCAAAAAATTCGGACCATTTTCGGAAGTGGAAATCTTTATATTAAGCAGAAGTTAAACAATTCTTACCAATATTTGCAACCAACTCAAAACTGTTGAACAGAAATGAAAATTCCAAAGTTTTTAAAAATAAATTGAAACATCAAAACTTGAACCTTCAAGCGCAAACTTGAAACCCTGACCACTCAAAGAACAGAAAATAATCATCAATCACCTATTTAGGCAAAAAAATGCAGAAAACATCGGAAGTTGCACCTTGTCCTGGTGCCATGACTACATTACATCATCAAATGTCAATGTTATGGCATGAAGTATTTGTCATGGCACTGAAATCCAGTTTATGGCAAACTACTTCAAGAATCGTCAACCATATGGCATCTAGAATAATTTTCTTGACACTTGGCAACGCATGCCATGACATCAATTGTTAATGCCGGCCAATACCATGACATCTACCATAACCATCGCGAGCCCAAATTTCAATATTCATTATCTCTTATGTTGTCTAAAATCGTTTTCTTGACGCTTGACAACGCATGCCATGACATCAATTGTTAATGCCAGCCAATACCATGACATCAATTGTTAATGCCAGCCAATACCATGGCATAAGGAATAACAATCACGAGCCCAAATCTCAATATTCATCATCTCTTATGTTGTCTAAAATCGTTTTCTTGACGCTTGACCATGTATGCCACAGCATTAACTGTCGTTGCCGTAACATTGATATGCAATACCATGACATCCAGGGTAACATCACGACCCCAAACTTCAATATGCACCATCTCATACGCAGTCTAAAATTATTTTTTCGACACTTGACAATGCATGCCATGGCATCAATATTGTCAACTCCATGACATTCCATATAACAATCACGAGCTCAAACTTGATACGCGCCATCTCATACGTCACTAAGCCACAGCGTTTATGTAATGCTAGTGCTATCACATATAGTATGTGTTGTCGCATAAATGTAGATGGCAACAGATTCTGTGACACCGAATAAGTTATGGAACACCTGCTATCAACATAATTCAATTTATGGCACCACAAGTTCAATTTCATGCTGTACCTTGTATGCTATGGCACTGGAAAGAGTCAAATGGAGCCATGCCAATATATGAATTCAACCGCTAATGGTTTTTCAATTTTCATCAGTAAAGTAAATGTTTGATCGCCAACAAAACTATGTCACCTACCCAATCCATTATCTATTCCCCCTCCCTCATCATACAAATGGACCAAAATCGACACCAATCCCAACGAATCCATCTAATATCACACATACACACTACGCGAACCACACAGCCGATAAGTTTTCTCTCATTTGTCATCAACCACACCACTCACTTCGTCAGCTACCAAATCGCGAGGCTCGCGTAATCACCTAACCGACGCGTTAATCTGTCTACACAAACGCTTCCACATCGCTCTCATCATTTGAAGATCAAATCACCGCATCCGTTTTAAAATTTGAACGATACAACGGTATCAAGCTTAGAAAAACGTTATCACGGAGCATCTGGAAGGTTCGTTAACACCGGGTGTAGCTTGCGTACCAACGCGAAACAACAAAACTGACCATTTTTTAATTACTTTTTCGCAGGTACGCGCGTTACAAAGCGAGGAAAATTTCTTATAATTATGAACCGTTTTGAGAAATGGTAAGCATTTTCTAGCCAGTATCATTTTTCGCTCCATATCACGTTCATTTTCGACTCTCTCCGGTATCTGGCTTCAGGCTTCGTTGATTTTTACGCACTGATTTTTGAATATTTTACGTCATGCATACGAACATATTTTTTGGTAACGTCGGCCTAAGATGGTATACAGCTTAACGTTTTTATTAATCATGAGTACACAGACGATGAAGCAGGGGAAAAAGCAAGAAAAAACCGAGTACAATTGAGATTGCATGTGTACGCTCTATAAATAAGATGGTATAGAGATTAAATCGAAGCATTGGCGAGCATTTAATGAATGTTTTTAATGTGTTGTCGTGTCGCGCGATTTCGCGTACACCTTATAATTATTGCCGTTATAATATCTGCGCCGAAGATCTATTTAATTTACTGAAATTTATTATCCACTCGAGATCATCTGCGGTGTAAAGGCGCGACGAAAATTATCACGTTGAAAAGGTTGAAAACGCGAGATTCAGAGAGAAAAACCTGAAATACGGGATACGCGGCTCTGTCCGAAGCACGGGGGAGCAAAAAAGAGCGAAAATTCGTCAACGTGCAGCACGTTACGACACGCGAATTGATACGTCTCAGAGTACACGTTTCGATACAGCGGAATTACGCCAATTAATCGAGAAGTGTAGCGATTGCGCACGCGATGGTGGACGTCGATGGATGCGTCGCGTCGCGAATCATAAACACGACCTGGCGAATGGGTTAAACGTTCGATCACGAATGGCGAATTACCTTTAATTCGCCAATCGTCATTGACGTCATCCGAACTATAAAAGTGAACGGTCTTATGGCTTTTTGTGCGCGTTTTTCTAACTTATAACGAAGGTGAACGGTTTTAGGGTATTGCGTATAGAATCGAGTGTGAAACCGCGACGATTTATCGGTACGTTCGGTTTCATCGGCTGTAATGCGACGCGTATATGGAGCCTTCAAGGTTTACGATGGCTATTAGTGATGTTTTATGGTCGCGTGGACATTTGAGCCAAACGTAAAGGACGCTTTTTTCAAGGGAGAACGTGGCCGTCGTCGTCGAAACAGGCTTCGGTGAATTCGACGAACGTATGTTTTGGCAACGTGTAGGCAGCGAAGAACTACGAAGTGGATTGAAGGATACTGGAAGTGGAGGATAATCGGACTAGTTTAGGTTTTTTTAAATCAAAATTCACACAAGTTTCAAGTTTGGTGAGATTCTAGATGTAACAGAGAGCAAGATTGCATGTTTTTGGGGCTGTATCTAGTTCAATATGTCGAGTTGGTACAAGCTCCTCGATGGTGCATTTCAAGTATTCATCACCGAATCAACATACTAGAATTACGCATGACTCCACCTAAAGATATTGCATAATGACAATAAACAAATGGCGTCATTCTTTCCAAACATGACTTTCTCATGCAGCTAATACCTCCTGCTCAATTCACAAATCAGAAATACCAGTAAAGCAATCTCAGTGATTTATCAGAAACTAGATACCACATGATCAGTGATCAAACATGACATAGACTCCATTCTGATAACTTCTCTGCTCCTATATTAACTCCTTCATTTTCTACGAAGCCATTTCTTCAATATAGGTAATTCGATGCCACATTTTCTTTCGTTTGATCGAATAAAAGAATCACTGTTTTTAAACAAAAGAACAAAGTAGATAATAACAATGGCTATAGTCCTGGTTTCATCAAACAAAAGACGGTATTGTTACCAAATCAGCGAATCATTTCAAGTTTTAGCATGAGCTGGGTGGTCTCTTTTGATTCAACACTTGGTTCACCAATAACAAAACTTGAAGTAATGGGCCATCAATGAGAGGGAGAGATGAGAAACACAAAAAAAAATTTCATTGATAATGTCTGTCCACTTGATGGTCAGTTGAATGAAATTGAAAACAAGAAAATAACAATATGTAAATCAAAACCAAAAAGATCAAAACAGATCTTTAAGAAAATCAAGAGTACATATTTCATTTCAAGTGCGATGGATAGTGAAATTTAACAAAACAAAGGGTTTTTCTCGTGAAAAGAAAGCTAAATTATTGATTTTTTGACCAATGCTTGACAGATCAACGTAAACACTCAGTCCATGGTTCATGTAACATCTGATGAACTTGGTAGACAATTGCATATCTTCAAATAACATTTCCTTGGGAAAAATTGCAAGAATACTCGATATATCAAGATGTAAACCAATATAGATACAAAATTTAAAGCCAATTCACTTCAAAAGCAAAATTGAAAGGATTTTCCAAAGTATAGTACACCTTCCAGTAAGAAACAACCACATAAAACAGAATGTAACTTCGCAGAGATAATTCTTAATCACATCCTCAATCCGTTCAACCATCTGCAAACCAATTTCAGTGTATTTTTAATCGATAAAACACCTCAGCAATACTTAAAAGAACATGTTCACTATCTACGCCGACATGTCTATAATCAAGACCACTTAAACGACTATACAAACCAAACCTCATCGCATTTTACCCAAATAGGTTACCTTCGAACCATTATCGAACTACTTTCAATACTTATCGACGTTCGAATGTACGAAATAAAAATCTCAAACCCTCGGTAAGCTCGTAATTCAAATAAACCCGCGTAATAATTTCATACTCGTGACTCGACTCCGGTACCATGCATAAGGTGTGAAAGCGCATCCTAAAATAATCAATATTTTAAGCCCCAGCACGGTTATCATCTTCGCTTGTCATCCGATGAAAAACTACTCTCAAGTTGCGAGCCAGCGCATCGGAGATTTATGACTTTCTTACGAATACTCGTCAATTGGCGTTTATAATTATGGCGAATCCGAAACATTTGGCTACTTTCTCAAAGCTTAATCCGGCGCTTAGATAAAACCGTGTGCACGAACGACATTCCCAAAATGTATATTTTCACCTATCGAGTCAACTTGTGATTCCGGATAAAGAATGAAAAAAAAAAGCATTAAATCTCTCATAACACAACGACGTCCAATTAAAAAACTACTCTGAGAATGCTCCCTTAATTCCGCGACATTTGAGACAAACTCACTCGGACATTAATTACACCTTTTTTTACCCCGCCCAATGATTAATATAACGGCTAAACCGGTTCATCAACCTTCTAATTAATTTCGATATTATCACCGCGAGTTCGTATCTATTTTCAGCGCCATCGTTCGCCCGCGATCCAAGTCCATGTCAGAAAAAAATCTCGTATTGTCCTACATCGCCCCTGTACTTTCAACCGGTTGCTAATAATGGTTCGCGAAAATAAAAATTTAACTGTGAAAAAAATTTTGCAACTCGAAACGACATTAGGACACGATGTTACGCAATAAGTTTCTATTTTTTATTAACCACGTATATCGAGCCTGGAAAATAAAAAAAAATAAAAAAATTCCCCATATAATGTAGGAATGCGCGAAACCAGTTTTTAAAATGATCTTTTCTTCTCGAAGGTTATTATATAAATAAATTCCCGAATCAATTAGCGTACGTGCAGGATGTAGGTAAATTGAAAATCGTATACTTTAACATACATTTTACAAAGGAACTCAATTAATGTATAGGACAGATTTACGCGGGGTAGCATCGTATCGTATATCAGAAGGTTTTAATGAATTTCAAAACCTTAATGATCAAACGTAATAAGCATCGGTCGTATCGTAAATTTTGAACGTTTTTATAAAAAAGTTCTACCAAAAAATTATATATTTTTCTCAGTTTTTTTCTCATTTCTGAAACGTGTTTTTTGTTTATTATCGCTCATTTGTGTATTCCTTCTCTGTCTCACGAACAGTTATCGGAACTGGTTTGAATATAGTTTGACATTTAAGAAATAGATTGCACTTAGTATTTTTCACCTTCGTACCTACGTCTCATATACAGCGAAATACTTCCATGATTGGTTTTCGCCCTTGTTTTCGAGTCGGTAGCCTTAGGTAATTTCCAAGGGTTTCCGAGGGATTCGAATGTTGATTAATTTTAATGATCGCGGAGGGTTAAACTCGACGGGAGAGTAACAACCGTAATTATGTATTGGTTTCACTTTCGGTGGCATGATTTTTCTTTTTTCCATTTCGAAACGGAGGCCGAATGGAATTCTTGGCCCAAGGTAAAGGGTTGGCGCTGGGAGCTGATTTCATTTAATAAGCTTTAATAGCCGTATAAAGAGATGGGTTTAGGAATTGGAAGCCCATTATTGACGTCGTCAATTGCATCGGTGGAAAGGAGGTAAATGGATCGAGCCCGCTGGCGCGAAATGAGTTTTTTCATGGGCTCGAGTTTATTAGAAAGATATTGACGGTTTTGTCGCGAGGTCTTTCTCCGAAAATTTCCATTACATGGGGACGAATCACGTCGAGTGTTATGACAGTTGGTTAAAATAATTGTTGATGGAATTGGAAATTTGTAAAAACGAAAAGAAATAAAGAACGATGATTAATTTCAGTAGCGCGGACCATTGTTTTAAAGCTCCTTCATAATAACTTTCTACCTGACGCCCAGACAATCACATTGATATAATTTTTAAAACGTTTCAAACTATATTAACACTCCGAAAAAAAGTTTCAATCTTTTCCTTACATCGCTTCAAGTTGATTTCTCTAAATTTCCAGCTTTTCAGAGTATTCCTTCATCATTGTACCGTAATATCCAAGTCACATATTGACTGTGATTCCAAAAACCATCTTATTCTGGTGGAAAGTGTGAAATTCGCAGAACACCATGACTGAAGTATTTTAGAAAAACATCTATACCAGAAAATCTGATAATTCAGTAAAGAAGAAAACCATGCATAATGTGGCGTAGCTGGATATCATCTATTACGCCACATATCGCGTTTTCCGTTTATAAGAGATTGAAATAGGCGAAAGGAAATTATGTACCGCTGACGTAGTTCGCCAAATTGTCGTCTGAACAACACAAAGGCATTGTCATCACTCGGAAAATCTTCCAGCGAGAGACCACCAACAAAGACTAGCTGTATCTTTCAAAACAAAGTATTAGGTTGATGTCATCGAAAGATTGTTTACATGTAGATTTCAAACACCTGCAGAATTTTCAGGGTGCTCCAGGATTCTTTAAGGAATTATTTTCTGCTGTGAGAAAAGCCCATATGCCTCTACTGAACACCGATAGGCAATACTGTCCAACTAATTCTCTCATCTTAACATTGTATACAAGCTTCCAGAACACCATGGTCAAACATAAAGTTGAAAAAATGCCATCAACCATCCATAAGCCTTTATGGAACACCGATAGACAATACTGTCCAACTAATTCTCTCATCTTGACATTGTACACAAGCTTCTAGAACACCATGGTCAAACATAAAGTTGAAAAAACGTCATCAACCATTGCTGACACTCTTTAAGGGTCGAAAATAACTTCCTCATGAGGGCTGGCTTTTGCCAAAAGCTAAACATGGCCAATTAAGCATCTCTACTCGACATAAATCTGCACAAATTTCAACCTCCGCTCATCCCGGCAATCGCCATCTTCAAAACAGCTCCTCCAATCACCTGCGATCACTCTGACCTCAATTGCAGTAATTCTCCGCAAATCATCTTCGCTGCCACTCATCATACTCACCCGATAAACTCAACTATTGGTATTTTACCAACCGCGTATTAGGTCATCGTAAGCGATAAGATTAAAAACATGACAAAATGCCATACCGCAGAAACCACAAGCACCGCCCATCCATTTACCACGCTAATGCGACATTTATCGATGAAACGTACATAACAGCGATCACATGCATCAACGTGGTACAAAAACATAATGGATACGGGCCGACAGCCAAGTACACTTGGATATGCGAGATTGAATTTATGCCCTTGAACCTATCACACAGCAACGGCGGCGACGTCATCTACAGTAGTTAAAATGCCAATTCGATGTCAACATTTTACCTCCACTCGTGCACAATCACTCGCCACGGCGATTTCTATGAAATACGCCAGTTAGGAAATTCGTTAATTTACGAGACCGGTTCAGGGGTAAAAAAATTTCAAAATTAAGACTCCGCTAATGATGTGTAACGATGAAAAAATTCGTCCTTTTTTCGTCTTCCAACCACCTAATCAAGATGACTACCTTGTAACGAACCGCCACCGTAATTAACGCTCAATTTATTCGTCTTGTTCGATCTAGTGACAAGTTTAATTTCTGCATTTTATGCTTGATAAAACCACCGAACCAATTGCAATTATTCGATTCCTTAATCTTGATTTTACGTCGTGCTCGCTCGGCCGGCGTCATTATTTATGGCGCGCGGATGCGTTTGAATTTGTAAAATATTTAAATTCGGTCCATCGCCCGGTCTCGATAAGCTACTACATTTCAGCGCCATGTATACAATGAAGTTGCATATGTGTGCGTATCCACACACCGGCTCCTATCACGCTTCCGGAATTTAAATCAGTTTCGTATAAAGCGTCGTAATTATTAGCGCGAGCCTGTTACGATCGTCGTTAAAAAACGTCCGATGAAAAAAATTCGCCTCAGAAACCTCCGCTTGTATTTCTCGCCTTCGATAATCAGATTATTACGGCGAGTTTTATAATAAACCAAAGTAAATAAAATATCCAAGAAAGTAGAAATTATTAGACGTTAATCGAATTCAAGCCGACGACGTATCGGTATATTGCATTTAATTTATTCTCATTCCGTATTCCGTTTCTCATTCATTTACCATTTCATTCAGAAATTGCCCATACTCCTCCAACGAACTTACGCCGCGCAAAACCCAAACACGGATTACCAATTAAAGAATAACTACAAATAAACGACCAAATCAGATCAAAGCGTAACGTGATTTATCCCGAAAATACTCCTCGTTTCGAATCACATACGCGAGTAATTGCGCGACAGACTCTTTAAAACTGAAAACCACTTACAATGTTCAAAAATCCAATAAATAAACCGACCCCTTTTACCAAATGATCCAATTTTATTACCATATGTTACATTTGTCGTTGGTAAGTACACGGTACGTATCGGTCAAACGATTCGTTTCACATTTAAATCGATCCGAAACGAATAGCCGAACCAGTGACCGATCGAAACCTTAGATATGATCTTAATGTATTTATTTTGTTTGGAAACGTCATGTCGTCTACCTTGTTGCCGTTTCACCCAAACTTTTGTCATACCGCGTACAAAGTGGACATATGGTACGAAGATTACTCCAACGAGGACGTTGGTGCAAAATTGCCAATGTTCAGAAGACTTTTTACAGCATGGCGTAGATCTGCAAAAGGGGGACCACCAATAAGGGGAGAGCATTCATGGTCGTTTTCAGCTTTGGAGATAATATCGCGAGATACCACCACTAGATTCTCCTTCGAGGTGTTTTTTTCCGAAGACTAACACACGTGGGAATTCTCATGCAAGGATCAACCGAAACGAATCAGAACTCCTGTAACTGTCAGCACGCTGGAAGAGAATTTACCCAAAAAACACCCGTGTGTTCGCCACAAAACCTCGAATTCGCGATGGCTATCATACGATGAAATTTGAACAATAGTTTGTGTAGGTGGGTGGCTAGGTGTAGTACGAAGAATAATTCCAATTATCTTCAAGCTGGACATTGAAGAAAAACATAGGTACATGAAGTACGTGTTATCTCAAATTACATCTCATTCTAGTTTTTCGTACGTAACCGTGAAAATATCCTAAATGGGGTGAAAGTGAACAAAAATCAAATTACTCCACATTAAATTTTTCACAACATAATACAAGTATTATCAATTTGCAAAACATTTTGGCCATCTGAGAAACTGATATGAAATAAGAAAAATTAATCTACACAAAAAATTTTTTTAAATCATAATTAAAAAAAAAAGTGTTTAAATTAAAGCAGAGATTTAATACGAAAATTTAAAAAAAATGACAATTTCATCCCTCAATCGAAAAAAATCTACGTTTCTAGCAGAATTTGATTAGTTTTTAGACACACATCTTTACCAAATTTTGCAATTCCGAGCATAAAATTTCAATATTACTTCACTTAATATCACAAGAAACGATATAACCCTGATTTACCTGCACAAATTTTTTTCCACATGAGCCATTAAAATCAGTTCTTGCCCTGCCCCTCTGCCATCGCAAAAAGAAGAGATCCCATTCAGGTCGGAGAAATTTTTTAGTCGATTTATTTTTAAAATTTGATAAAAATGAAATTATGAAATTGAGCAGTGAAACGATTATTGCTTTTTTATCGAAAAAATACAAAAGTAGGAGGGGGGATGGCTCTCTATGGCAACTAAAGATAATTTTCATATCAAGAAATAAGGAAATAAATTTTTTAGGAAAAGGATCTCCTAATTATGCAAACATTTCCTCAACATCTTTTCAATGATTTTTTCATGATTCCGTTCCTCTACATTCTTGAAATATCAGTTCCTGATTTTCTGCAGGATTTTTCCGGTATTGCTTCTCAATTTTCGACCCATTTTTTGAATTATTTTTATGCAATAGTCTTGAATTGATTTATCAAGAAGGAGCGTTTAATTCCTCTTTTTTTATGATTTAGACGTTTTTTTTTCTTAATTTCCTTTCTGTTGCGATATTTTTAAATGCAAACCTTCAAATTCGTGATAATTCCCTCTTCCCCCTCTCACCCATTCTACCAACTAAATCTCGATTCCCTGAAAAGGTCGTACGACTATTACGAAACTGTTACATAATTTATCACTTCTTCTAATTTTCCACAAATTAGATACTCGATAAAGTACCACAAAATCAATAACATACTTTCTGTGTGATTCTTCGCTTCTCACTAACTTGTAAATTTTTATGCTGAAATATGCCAATTATTTCCGCACTTCGTACATAAAATTTACTAGAATTTCGATGGATTCCGCGAAATTTTTACATCATGGTACAATGTAACTAAGGCTTCCATTGCCCATATTACCAAACTCCTCTGTAGTCAACTGAGCCAAAATTCCAATCAATTCACCAACTACTTTTTGCATTATTTCGACGAACTAATCTTTCTCAGAACCTCTACTTTGGCTTATTTAACGAAACATATATTTTTGAAATCAAAATTCCAAAAAATATCCACTAGAATTTTTTTTGAGCCAAAATTCCAATCAATTCAACAACTACTTTTTGCACTATTTCGACGAATTAATCTTTCTCAGAACCTCTACCTTGGCTTGTTCAACGAAAGAGATATTTTTGAAACCAAAATTCCAAAAAATATCCACTGGAATTTTTTCCCGAATTTTTTTCCGAAATACGAAATACCCATAATTTAATCCATTCCTCTCCTTCGCCGAAAAACTAAACACTTCTGTTACCAGATAAAATTGCACTCGCGATGTAACATGGTCGTAAATATCGTTGACGATAAAATGTTGATTTTTTGCAAAATGCATAACGATAAATTAGCGTTTCTGCAAAAAAAAAAATTAATAAATAAAAAATCATCAACTCGTAAAATTATCATTTTAACGAGCACAGTAAGTAGTTTATATATTTTATATTTCTATGAAATCAAAATAAAGTTTTAATTTTCCTGTAAAATATCACCAGATGTTCGACATCATGCCTCTTTCCCCTCTGAGTACTGGACGAAATGCTCGATATACGTATAAATTACAGATAATTTAAAAATATTAGTCTCTTTTGCCTTTTTTTAATGCATCTTGTAAATCGCCTCATTCATTATATAAATGCTCGTAAAAGTCTCGCACGAAGCTAATGGTTTAAAAAATTGATTTCGAGAATTATTCGAATTAAAAACGAGACTTACGCGAATTTATTTTTCTAACTTGTAACCTCAAGAAAAAAAATATAAAACCGTCGCTAATCATTTAACGCGATAAACTACGGTTGACGTAGCAATAAGAAGAATTACAACTCAGACCCATCAAAATACCAATTAACCTTTGACACTTCTCTTCATCGGCTTCATCGATACTTAACTCAGGCAACTTTCCATAAAAACGGATGTTACCTAAAATCGTAATTTCTCCAACCTATTAAACGTCATCATTAGCTGGGTAAAAATTTTCGCTCAGTGATAAAAACTATTTTTGGCGTAAAACAAAACGACACCGAGCCGGTTCTCGGAGAATCCAACGGAGATATTTTTCTAATATGAAAATTCGTGACTACGTTGTCCACTATGTGTTAAGAAAAGAATGATGACTGCAATTAAATACGGGTACGGCCTTGTGCCCTATAGGTATATTAAGTAGGCCATTTGCAAACCGTGGCATTGAGAGCTTCTGTTTCCATTCTACCGGTTTACGCGCTTCGATGACAATTTTTGGTCGAATTTTACGCGCACCTTGTATTCGACCGGACCGATGCGTATTTATAATTCACGATACGAATTTCGGGTTATAAATTATCCGACGAGTATAGCGATTTAAATGACGTACCAAAATAACTTCGCAAAAGTTAAACTTTTATTTGACAATATTGGTAGTCGGCTTTTATTTGTGGGTTAAAATTTACCAAAAAAAAAGCTTAACTCTACCCCAAAAACTCGCTACGATATGTTCCCAAGTTGCAGATAAAACCAAATGGAATATCTTAAAGGAATTTAACCGGTAATGCAAACAACACCCTTCCGCCCTTTTAGCCGATAATAATGGCAATGGATTCGGGCGAACGTGTGATTTATAAAAATTGATACCGAAGTCAATCGAAACATTGCCAGCTTTAGGGTAAGCTTTCTTTTTTTTTAATAGCCTTCCCATTCCCTACCCTTATTTTACATTTCACCGTTACATTTACCGACCCTCAAGCTGACTATTTTTTTATTACTAAGAGAAGTCTTATCATTACGTAGGGTTACAATACACATTGTCGATATATCTCTGAAAAAAAAACTTAAATTATATTAAAAGCGCCATCGAAATTGATGTTATTTACATTTTAAACGCATACGTTTTGTAGCTTCTTGTAAACATTTATTAGTAGTTTATGGTCGTAATAAAAATACCAAATGTTACCTTTTTTTTTACTCGAAATTAAACCGAATTTCTAACAACATCCCGGACCTCGAAGCGATTTTAATTAAAATCATGTCTCGGGAAATTGAATATAGTTATATGCGGGCCAACACAGGCACATTTTACAATTTTTAATTGTATATTTAAAGGTGCCGACACACTTTCGTCTCGCCATCGTTTAACGACTATGTCTTCTTTTTCGAAATCCAGCCAAAACTTGGACCCTTTTTTTTTATCGCTTTTGCCAATTTGATAACCGATCGTATCAGTTATTTTATGCGTTTCTTATGGCTTTTACGAGATTTAGATTAAATACGTTGTTGGTTTACGCGGCGCGTAATGCAGCTTAACACGGATACGCGAATCGAGCTGTAATAAAAAAAAAAGGTGAATGGGTTGCTGCGAGTTATGCAACAGAATCGGAGATGCGCACAGGGAGAACGAGATGAGTCGAGGATATCTCAGGATATTAATTTTTATCGCGTGTGCCAACAAGATGCGCTTGATCAGGTGAATTTATTGTGTAAAAATATGGTAGCAATTTTGAATTTACGAGGGTGAAGTGATTTATGGATCGAGTACGATGTAATTATTCGTGGCGGAAAGCGAGACTATGTATCGAAGCGTCGTATTGAGAAGTTCTCAAGCGAACAGCTTCGATGAAAGTGGAATCGAATCGAGAAAAAAGTAAAACTGAAAGAATTCCTTTCGAATACTTATTTATCGTTATTTTATAATCGATGAATTTTCCATTAACTGATTCGTTTGAATAGAAAAGTGTATCTTTGGAATTCAACTTTATTATTTTTTCGAAGATTTTTTTACTACTTTATTTATACGAGAAATGTCCGAATTTTTTTCCATTTAATTACGATTAAGAAGTGACGGATTCGGGGAGAAGGGCCCGATCAGAAAAACATCTCAAAAGGACCCAATGAAAATGTTGCTAAAACCTCTTTACTAGTTTTTTAAATTTCCAATAATTTTTTTTACGCATAATAGTCTGAGCAATTATAGACGCCAAAAATAAAATGAAATAATTTTTTCGTGGAAATCTGCTTTTAAAAAAGCGTCAAAAAAATCATAGAAAATGCAAAAAAAATTTACCACAAAATTTTCTAAATTGAATGCAAAACTTTTTAAAAATTTATCCAAAAAAACATAAAAAACGAAAAAATCCAATGAAAATTTGCAAAAAGAGCTAATATTGCCAAGTTCCATCTAAATCTCAACTTCACCCCACAAAAGCTTCACTTCGAAGCTTTAAAAAAGAAAAACCAAAAATGTGAAATTTCATCTATTCAATAACTGCAAAATAGGTGAATCAGGCTCGCAGATATTGTGAGAAGCACGAGAGGGGGACTGCGGAATATAATTTTTTCAAAAACCATTGGGTAAACAAGAGAGGGGGTGAAATCTTCATGGCATGAACACAGAAAACAATTTATAATGACAAAAATTACAATTCACAAAATTTCGCAAAAAATGGATTTTTGGCTCATTGCAATGAGAAAAATCCACAAAACGTTTATAATCAAGTGGCCAACAATAGTACAGTCATATCAAGGCAAAAACCAAAATTTGTTCACCGGAACGGGAAATTCGGACCACAGGTGCTGTACAACGTGTACTTTAGTAATCCGAAACGGCGGCCATTTTTCCTTGTTTTCAGCATCATCTTGAAGCAACGTAGAACATGTCAAATTTTCACCTTGGATTCAGTAGGTTTTATGCAATTAATTGACTTTCGTTTAAATTAGAAAAAGTACACGTTTGTTTCTCTGACGCTAACTCCTTTGCATGACCTTCAACAAAAGTTTGTAAAAACATCTTTTCCAAGTTTTCACAATTAAGGAAGTTATTGTAAAAAACTCGAAAAATGGGGCTTTTAAACCCCCCTCCCCCTCTTGAAATGACTGTACTAATATTCAAATTTCGTGGTTTGAAACATGGAAAGTGAAAAAACATTAATTTTCAATTTATACCAAAAATATGCGTTTTTTTATTTTTGCGGGCTTTTTTAGAAACAGATTGTTGTAAAAATTATTGAAAATTTACCAAAAAAATGCGGCACTTTACTCTTCATTTTCGCGAATACACTTTCACTTCCCATCAAATACCCCGAATAACTGTAAAATTTCACCTTTTATTTCTATATACTTGTTCGTTTGAAAAAAAACATCCCGTTATTCCTTTCAATTCGATAGGCTCGAAAAAATACGCCAAAAAAACAATTGTCTCCAGCAAAGCGCCATTCTTTCAAACCTACCTCCTATCGACAAAAAAAAATCTAGAGAAATCGCCCACATACCTTTTGAAATTTCCAAACATGCAAAAACTCATCAAACCGTCACATAACAGTATCGAGCTACATAACACACTATCACCCATCAATCGATAATCCACCTTTACGAATCAATGAGGGTACAGATGAATAGATTCCGGGAAGTTACACTACACCCAAACAAACTCTCTCATTTCAGGTCTAACCAAGTTGAAAAAACGCGTTGAAAAAAATCGCCTAAAACACAATCGCCTGAGCATCTATGGGAAAATTAATCAAGCTGGAATCTCATCTCGACCACAGTCCAGATTTTCTATTCAAAATATTCCCGTAGTTCGCCACGTAATTTTCGTAGTATGCCTTTCAAACGATTTAGTACGCTGGTGCTAAAAAATCCCCAATTCGCTATACGACACAACAACACTAGCTCCGTTACTGGTATTCTTGTTTTGCATTCGGCTGCCAATTGTCGATTCCAGTATTTCTACGATGTTTGGTAAAATTTGCATGTAACATTGTCACCGTATTACTACCTTGGAACCAGTTTCCTTCGACGTCGTGTGTTTCGCGAAACACACCTTATTTTTTTTTCACTAAAAACCCACGTATACCGTCTTCCACTTGGGGAAAAAAAAATCATACGATATACGAAAAATTTCTTACTATAAAGAAAAACATATAATCGTCGATATCACGATACGTACATCGCCTGCAGCTCGCAGTAAATTTTTTTCTTTTTATAATTTTTGCGCAAGAAAAACCAGAATACCTGTAGCGAGCTACAAGTACAAACAGGTATAAGATAGGTCGTACTATTAGCTTCTGGCTAAGGGAGAACATCCTTGATGTCAATTATACCGCCGCTTCCAATTACATCATAGCAATTAAACCCATCCAGGCATCTACTTCCATTTTTCCGTACTTTTCCGCCACTATCATTTATCCCGCAAACCATCAATGACGTAATACGCCAAACTGCGCAACTAAACGGTCTAATATCGTTCGTACACCCTCTACCATATAAATAAGGGTAGGAAAAACTACAAGGGCGCGAAACAAGCGGCCAACCGAACCCTCTAACAAGCTCATTTATCCGAGATCTGTCACTAGAAAAAGCCAACAGATAAATGACCGTTGGTCAATTCTAACAACTCAATGATTACTCGAACAACTTGTTGTTACAATAAAATTCGCCCCTAATTCAACATCTTCGGCCGATATGTCCAAAAACCTCTAATTGTTTTCCATTTTAACGCTCGTTAATGTCGTCATGAGCAGCAGGTGGCGAAACGATTCAATTTCCGAACCCTTTCCAGCGCCGACTTTTTTTTTTCTCATTCCAGGTATTAAAATTAATTAGCTTATTGGGTCTGTCACCGACGCAGCTTATTAAACCGATATTTTTCGCTCGTTTCCATAAAGAAATCTATTCAAGGTCGTAATTTCATTGGAAAAAAACAACCAAACGTTCTTTCAGTCGCGCTCTCTCTTCCATTTTTAAAACAAAACAACGGTGAAAAAAATCTTTTCTATTCGGCGAAACAAAACTCAAATTAAAAACACAAAAATAAACCGTTTAATAAAAAAAATAATAATTTAATGGTATACGTAGTACGTTATTACATCATCGATATATACAACATAATGAGGGAGGGGGGTGAAAAAGAAAATTTAATACATCAATACATAGTAACAATCATTATACACACATTGGAACTAATCAAAATCCTCTTTTTTTAAATCGATTAATACAACGATAATTAGAAAAGAAAAACGATTAAACGAATTCTCATATTGTCTATTCATCTTTTATGCAACAAGTCTGGAAATTAAATCGAAAGAGCCATTAATTTTTTTCGAAGTTTCAACACGTAAATTTCTTTTAAATTTAAAAACACCTAAAATTATGAAAAAAAATCGAACACATTATAAGAAGTAATTTAAATAAAAATATCCCCAAACATTAATCCGATTACTGCGGTGACGGTTGCGCACTCGTATCTAAATTCTCCAAGATTTGCCATTCGCAACTCGTACAACGTGTTTTTTTTTCGTTAATTTACCGAAGAAAAAAAATTCCTCGTAATTTAGTAAAATTCGTCGCGATACATACGCGATAAATAGCAGTAGAAATATTCAACGGAGAAAAAAACAGAGGATTGGCAATTTTCATATTAATTTATCGATAAAATAGATAAATCAACGAAACGGGTAAAAACTGGCGACCGCTTGCGGGCAATTTTAACCTACGTCGTTCTCAGAAAACAACGTACACGGTGAATCTTACTTATTTTAACGTTTAGTAAAAACGATAATTATCGCGTGAAACGAGAAATTATGGTGAAAAAAAGTTTCATTACGATGTATTCGGTGTGCTCTCATGAATGACTAGAAAAATTATAACATCTTTATTGCCACTTGTTTTCGCGATGGGAATTATTTTTTTGGTGATTTTGAATTATAATTAATTTTTTGTCTTGTTGGAAGTAATCCAAGTAGTCGGCGAAGTAAAACGAAGTAGATTTTGGCGCGAAATTTCACATAATAAGAGAAATATTTTAGGAATCACTGTAGCGAAGAATTTCCGATTTATAAGAAGCAAAGTTTGAAAAAAGTTTCACTTTGATAGAACACGTTGATTTTTCAACCATTAAATAGATAATAAAAAATTACTAAAAAATCTTAAAAACCCCTTAATGCAAGAAAGTTTTCAACATGTAGAAAAAATCATCAGACACAATTTAATTTTGATAAATACCACTCATCAAATACACGAAGATACCGAATAATACACAAATATCAATAACACGCAGTTTTGAAACCTCCTAAATCGAGAAAATCGACTATATTCGCTAACAAAATCATTCTCCTTCTCCTCACCACCACCAAAAAGATCTATCCATTAAAACACCGAGCAAAACTGAAATTACCCAATTTCTTTCAAAGTCACATTACTCTCAGAAAACCAACACTGAGAAGCCCTGACGTCATAAAAACAAAAATCGGCCTTACAAACATTACACAATTTCCTGCATTCCTATATTTCTTATCATCGAAACAATCGCATCACTCGAATTACCAAACAATTCGCAACTAAAAATCCAAAAACACGAGCGCACAACCGACAATTTTTCTCGTTTTCCGGTACCGGACATTTCGGGTGTTGTTTCCGAGCGAAATTTTAATGATATTCGCATCGCTATGGCTCATTTCGAGCTGCTGGGGCTCTTTGAAGTTCGTTTACAAGACGTGTTATAAGTGCGGGTGCGCAACTTACATTTTTTTAATTTTTCCCTGTTTACTTGGAATTTCAGATGGAAATTTGATAACGTTTTATTGCGTTATTGCTCACCTACACGATACGATCTAAGATACCGAAATGTTCCGGAGAATGGGTGCGCAACTGACTGTTTTTTACGTTTCGGAATAGTTCCGATGTTGTTTTTTGAACGAAGTTCTACGATGGTATTTGGTTTTTTTCTACGTGAGAATTATTTAGAATTTTGTTACGTTAAAATGAAGAAAAAAAATTGTGGGAAATTCTACGACAAATAGGTACCATTTGTTAATTTTCCTACAATTCTGTTTTAAATTTTTTTTTTTGGATCGATGTTAAATCTCCGGATATATTCAAAAAACCATACTTTCGAATTCAGTAGTAATTTTCTGATTTTACACCGCCACATAAATCGTGGAAAATTTTATGACAATTGTTTACAGAAAGTGGGTGCACAACTGATTTTTTTTTGCAGTTCTCAAGCTTCGGGATATACTTCCAGAATCATGGTAAAATCGAATTTCCAACATATCCACCGAGTTACTCCACCAAACTTCAAGTCAGCTACAAATCATCATCTCCGAAATAATGTTCTAGAACACGAGTGCACAACCATCACTTTACCGATACTTTCTCTCCTTCAATAGCTTTCAATTTCGACTAATTCATTCATTTCACATCCCCAACTCTAGAAAAAGTCTTCAAAACGTTAACAAAAGGGCAGACAATACAGGAAAAACTTAACCTAGCGACTAGCAGAATCCCTCGACTTGTCACATATAAAAGATTCACATCTATATCCTAAAATTGGCGATACCGATGTAAAAACATGGTTTTTCGGGTAAATCGTAGCTTGTGGGACCCAATCGAAAAACGCTGGTTGGTCAAAGTCGACTCGTAACAGATGCTGATCCACTTAGAATATAAATTTAAATCTGAAACAACATCGAAATTCAAAAAAAAATTAATACTAATTCTACATTTCTGCTCGTAGCATTGGCCAAAGGCGACTTTAAGGTTCCGCGAAGACCCTAGCATCACAATCTAACTGGATCAGCATCTATGAAATCGTACCGATCAACAAAACCTCTTTCAGTCCAGTTCCAGCTACCGAAAAAAAAAACAGGTTTGATGGTCGCGCGAACAATAGAAGACCTCGAACCTGCGAGTTGAAATTTTCCAAGTACACCCTTGTCATCGACATCCAGGTGATTGAAACATACCGAATTTCGTATTCTGCAGACCGAAGAATGCCACGAATACCACGAGCTACGCACGCAATTCCTCCGAAGTGGAAAAACTGATTATTTTTCAGCCGTGTGTCGAACCAGATCGCATTTTTTTTCACCATCTCTTACTCTCATCTCTTCGATGATGCGGCCAACATGCGAGCGACCGATTAGGCCACGTGAGGCGGTTCGATTTACCTCCACGCGTGCTACGCCGGTTTCCGTGAAACCGGAGGCTACCACCAGTACTCGTTCGGCCGCCAACAAAAACCCGACGACGACGTTTCGCCTCCGGCAACAACCAATAGTCGTCAAACTACTATCAAACGATGAAAAAAATCTTTTCCTCTCTTCTTTTTATATAGTCATTAAATTTTTATTGCCCTGTAATTAATGAGTTATTAATTTCACGCTAATTCCAGCGCATCTAAGTCGCGTGGTATCATTGCGATGCAGCACGCTTTATCTACGTCATCATCCCCCGCGATACTTTAATCACCACCAAGGGCGGCAACCCTTGTTAAAACAATAGCGCCAAAATCCGCGTAAAAAACTTGTTTATCTCTCATCGACACGTGTTTGAATACCCGCTTTTTAATTAAATCTAAACCGGCTCTTCGTACAAACGAGTATTAAAATTAGGAAGAAAAATATGATAATGAATTAAATAATAGAATAAAATGAAGGTTAGTATTCCACGAGTACTTGTTTCGCGCCTCTCTCGCTACCGTACTCCGTGTACACAGCTACACACATACTCAACTACGACAAAAAAAAACCAAGGAAAAAAAAAAGATGAATGACTCGAAAGGAATATGAAGAATTTACGCGCACCTCGTCCCATACACTGGTTCGCATTTCAATAAGTAATAAATTACGATTTAATTACTCCGCACGCCGTTTCTTTTCTCGCGCCCTTACACCTCTCCGCCGTTCAACGCCATAAAATGTATCCGTACAATAAACTCGATTAAAATTCAAAATAATTATTAACTCATTATGTTAATTAGTGTTTACCTTTTGTAACATCGATTCCGAGCGTATAGACAAATTACTCGACATCAGGGTACACCATACAACTGCTACTTTTTTCAACGCCTTTTAATAATATATACGCGATTTAATCGACCTCCTTCTTCACCCCGTCCACTTGACTTTTACTTCGAACATGTTTATTATTTACGATCGACGACAATGTCGTTGCCATTTTTGTATAGATTCGCGTCTCGTGCATCGACTCAGATAAATAACCTATCCGGAGTTGTAACCAGCAGTAACACGTGTTCGTTAGCATTTCCACAAATGTGTGGGTCGACCGAAGTATAATATAAGTGAGTGTTAATAGGTGAGAGAGAAAGTACATCGGTATCGGAATAAATAATAAAAAGATCCCACAAAATGATTACAGGTATTTTTATCAAAAACTTGTAGTTAGATAAAATTTCATTATTTTTATTTTTCCAAGTTATTCAATTAAATCTTCATTTTTTGACCTATCATATACCCTCTTCCACCCACTACCCAAGGTGATCAGTTTTCACTATTTTTAACTTCAGAAAAAATCACCGGTTTGAAGAAGCTTCCAAGTCGCAAGAGTCTGAAATTTTAGACGACTTATTACCAGTTTGATTTATGAACTTGGTCGACTTGGAACGATTCACCGGAAAGAACAACCTTCCCTGAGGCGAATTCGTGTTTTTTATTTTTAATTTCACAAGTTTTTAGTTTTTATCGACTCGAGATGAACATTTTTTCACCGCATAATCACTCGTGATCACTCATGAAGATACAATTTGCGTCTATGTTGTCGCTGAATTCGTCCGCGTAAAATTATACGGAATTTCAAGCAAAGGTACAAGTTAATGGAAAAATTTGAGAAGAGGAGAGACAGAAGGAAATCTAAAATCTTCTCACTTAATCTCACCAATACCATCCCAAAAGTATCACAGTGTTGCCATTTTTACATTTGCGTTGAATTTTTGTCTTCAGTTTTTTGAAAAGTCGTCATGCATTTATTATTTTTTTTAGATGCTTTTAAAATTTTATATTTATTTTTTTTGATACCATGAAAAATGTAAACAAAAGAAAAACATATTTTCTCTAAAATTATTGCATTTGGGGGTAACTTTGAAAGCAAGAGGCTACTTTGAACTATTCCATGCAAATAAAATCAGCTGATTTTCTCAATGCAGTTTTTTGAGTGAAATACCAAAGTTTGATCGATTCTGATGCGCTTAAAAAATTATTATGCGAAGTAACCCCCAACGACATCATCAACTTCATGTGAAAATTTTCAAAAAATATTTCCTACATAAATTAGAAGTACTGGTGGCCGATTGATCGTGGGCCCCCTCGGGAAAATAATTTTTTTTTTCGGTTTTATGGTAAAAATGGCAGCAATGGCCTAAGCAATGTCAACGTATTTAGAATTGATAAAAACTACATAGATTGCAATTTTTAGCTCGAGAATGGATTGATAAGATCAAATTTGATATTTTAATAAAGAAAATGACGTCCAGTTTAACATAGTATAAGCTACCGCAGCTATTTTTACCATAAAACCGAAAAAAAAACAATTCATTTTCTCAGGGGTGTCCACGATCAATCGGCCACTATACAAGTTGGCTTTTAAGAACAAAAAATTTTTCAAAAAAAAAAACTAATATACTATCATTTTGAATATTAACGCAGTGTTGCCAATGTCAATTTGATCATTTTGAAAATTACCTTAAATACAAGCAAACAGCTTCAAATTTAAAATTTTGGTATTTCAGCTATTTAACCCATTCAAATTATTTCCTCAGCAATTATCATACATTCAAAAAAAAACGCATCTTCGCAAAACGAAAATACGTTGATCTCTCGTGTAAAAAGTCTTTAAATTAATTCGCTGAAAATACGTATTTACAAATGGAAAAATACAAAAAAAGTGACGGTTTTCGAACTCGAATTCTAACATTTAGTCTCGTGTATAAAAATAAATGCATAATTATTCAACATTAATGACCCTGATTCGGTTCCTTTTGACAATTTGATTAAATAAATCATTTTTTTTTTCAAGGAAAAGTTTTTTTTTAGACTAAAAGAGCGTATATCACTTCCTCAACAAGTAAGAATTATTCAACATAAATGAGCAGAGGAAACTTTTATACTCTTTGAATATCTGGATGCCTTTTATAACGCAGTATTTCATTCTACTCCACCCCTACTTCCTCCACAAAAAAACTCCCCTCATAACCACTCTAATCATTCATCACGCTTCAAAAATCCAATTTCTTCCAAATACTCCACTTTTGCAACGTTTCTCCCACAGGTCAACAAATTCCCTCAAGTTCGCTAAGACAAAAGCACGCAGTTTTTATTAAAAATTCAGGAAACGCGTACCGGAAACCTACCCAACGTGTCCGAATCCGAGCCCACGTTTTTTTCGCTTCTTTTCCACCATGTACGAAAAAATCCTTCCGGAACGCTACATTGTCAACGATTGACCTTAAAGGAGACTCGGCCGGATGAAGAAATACGTGATTTAACGATGGTCACATCGTACGTAGCTCGGTACACAGAAGCAAGAACTTCTCAGCGTCTGTCAATCGTATTATCAGATGGTATTTGGACACTTGACGAGGCACGATTAAGGTGAACGTTCTCGTGATCTCTCATCTACGCTTTGGAAAAAAACAAAATCTCCGATCTGCTAACCTAATTAATCTCGCCGAGTAATTTCGTAACACTTATACAGCTACGTGTCGCCCAAAAATAGAAATTAATTATGTGTATACTTTTTAAAGGACGTTGCAGCAATAAAAACCCATTTGGAACCGTTTATCGAATAAATCGGTGTGAATCTTATAACCGGTGTTGAATTTTGTTTTTTTATAATGCTACTCTTCGAGCTACAGTGCATTTTCCATGTCGTAAGCGTTTTGCAACATAGTTCATAAAAATTCTGGTAAAAAAAAATACACGGTACCGAAAAAAAAAAAACACGCCGAACCAGCCAAAAGAGATCGACGTTGAACGGCAAAAAAAAAGCGAAAAAAAATAGATATAATCTAAATTTCGTTGTTTTTAATAATTTACGGTTAATAGATGAAGCCCGAAGGAATTCTCGCACTTCAAACCATAATCCCATCTTTTTTAACGACATTAAAATAAGAATCCACGCATACTAATAAAATAAACTGGTTTCTTTCGACTCCGAAAGACACTTGGCTAACTGTAAAACATTTCGCTGATAATTCTCGATGACATTAGCTTTACTGGTTGGCTGCATCTACGAATTTACAACGCCGTGGTAGCCGCTGAATTAGATAAATTCTTCATCTAACTTACAAGGTTGTTTTAACAGATAAGTAATCTCCAACTAGTTACTTTTCGGTCGTATAGATCGTTTGGCAACATTCTTCGTAATTAGATAGCCTCCCGATATACAATGTTTCCCAAAGCTAGTATTTTCCTTAAAAATTTCGCCGAGTAGGCGGGCCGCTATGCTAAAAAAGGTGACATCCAGAGATGTCATCGACCTAAAAACCATCGTAACACAGTTGCCTCAAAACTACGAGTAGGTGTTGCGGACACCATCGAGTACTAGACCATTTTCATTGATAATTACAACCACAATAGATACGCCGAACGGCAGAAATATAAACATCTCGTAAGTATCTCACAAACACGAACGCATTCATGAATCGGAATCGTACAGAGAAAACGTGGCTTTTTTTCCTTCACTCTATCAATAAAAACAACACATCATGGTCCAGTCTCGCATCATTCCCATCATCTGGTACTTAACCTGCGCTTCTAATTTAGCCCGTTTTGATTGATGGTTCAACCATAACATCCTATTCAAAGCTCTTTTCTACTTGGCTACACCGTGTCTACGACTTCATTAATTTTAATCTTTTATTATAACGTAGAAGGGAGGTGCTGAGAGAAACACTGATAACGCAGTCATTCTATTATCCTTATTATTGTGATTGTTTTATACCTCTCGCGACCATCCTCCCTTCCCCTTGCCGATGCTTCTTTCAAAACAAACCGCAGAACCGCAACCGAGAAATAGCACGATTCGCCCTGACACCTCTTCTCCGCATAACGATGGTTTAACCGGTCTTAATATATTTTCGTGCTTGGTAACCGTGTAAACGCGGTTACATATGACAACATTTACCCATCATCATCGCACCATCTCTCCCCCGCCCATCACCTACTACCTTAGCCGCATCACGCGAACATATAATCACTATATTTAACCCGAACTATTAAATGTGTAAGTGAAAAATCACCGCGATTTGGATAAAAACAGTGAAAACTTCCTCCCTCTAAATTCCAGCACCGCTACAACCTTTTGGAAATATTCGAAAACCTCCTCTGACATGGCTACTTTTCAAGCCTCGAATGTCACTCCACAAATAGGTCATCAGCGACGGCAACGACGTTCGCATACGCCATAACAGATACGTCGAGATTATAGTAAATCAAGGACTACGCATATTACCATGTTTAGCGAGTAACTGCGGTGACGCCAGCGTCATTTAGAGAAGTGGTTTTCGTCAAAATTTCCAAGTTTTTTTTCCACTATACCCTCTGCCTTATTTAGCCTTATCTTCGACTTCATCTAGGAGATATTTCGTATATTTCCCGTTTTCTACCATGTTGCGGTTTCACCGAGTAATCATAGTTGAGCATTCCGGTGTGGGCTCGAGTTACCTATTTGTATACAAGTATCGTGTAGCTAGTCAGGATACGCGAACGTGTAATTCGGTATGTTATGACGGAGTATCAGCCAGACCACCATTAAGATGTGGTTGTGGTACGTGGGACCGCAGCCAAAGGAAAGCGGGAGTATTAAAGTACTGAAAGTGATAACATCGGAGTAATGAGGTAGGAAATTTCCTCCAAGTCGAGAAGGAAATTATAGTGACTTTCTTGATGCTATGGTGTGAATGAGGTTCACCCGAGAGAATTATTTGCTATTTAACTAACGATGGAACATCACAATAGAACTTTTTATGAGGGGTATCTACGGTCAAAACGTCATATTGAGCAACATTTGTTTTTACGCATCCCCATTCACCTATATCGTAAAAGTAAGAGATGGATGCTGGATGTAGTAACCAAAGACCTCAACTACCACATGAGGTCAAGAGAAAAGTACGAGGGAGACACAGGGCAACAGTGACCCATTTCCAAAAAGGTTCCAATTAGCATTTCTAACCAAACTCGAACACACCCCACACCATCTCAACCATCATCCCAAAAAACACCTCTGCAATAAAAAAAATCACAACGAAATCCCACCCACTATCAACGCTATTGTTTCCACACGCATCGTTCGATATTTCATCAACTCCTTGCCAATACCACAGCGCACGCTCTTAGCACGTCATCACTAACGCGGCAATTAAAACCCGCGGATCTCTATCGTTTCGCGAATCCTACACTCCTCGTATGCGTAGGAGCAAGAAAAAATCTCGAAGGCGCTTGCAGCCTACACCGCGATAAGGTACCTTGGACATGAACCTCATCGCACCTGCACCGCGCAAACCCTGTTCCATTGTAATTGGCATTCATATACAAATTAAGATAAATAGGGACGATATTTAAACAAAGGGTAATGAACCCCTGTTCGGCTCACGTCCACAGGCTAATCGCGTCGTCACGTATACAACCTACGTCATCTTGTAGACGTGACGACTCGGGGAATTTTTCGCTGATGACCGTTAAACGATGTCGATGTCGAGACCGACATATGCACAAGTTCGCAGATGTCGTATCGGGCTTCGAATAATGAAAAAACGAAAAATCGCGCATCAAACGTATAAGGAAAGATTTTACGTAAAGATATTTATGGCGTATTTGTATATGTAATATGGTAAAGTATATTTCAACAGTTAACGGTCTCTCACGACGAGAAAAATTCGTCTCTAATGATAAAAGATGAATCTTTTGCATGAGCTATAACCCTTTTATACCATTAGACATCTATCATTTAAAAAAAGCGCCCGAACAATGTAACCTTTAAATTGGGGATGATACTGGTCTCTGAGAATCTAGCCCGGCCGATGTGAATCTTATATGCATACAATCTTAATACACCCAGACCTGTGTGAATTTTCGTACTTTGCATATACCCTTTTAATCTTTACCTGTCCCACCTTTTCTGGTTATTCACTTCTCTTTAACCTGCCAAAGTAGAGGAAACCTTAAAAAGGGTGGTCATTATTGTTATTAAAAAAGCAACCCGAAACGTTCCCCTAATTTAAATACATCACAGTTAGGAAGTACGTGAAAAAAAAAGGGTTCATTTGAATTTTGTTCCGGGATACACGATTCGGTACACTGTGTGTTATTCAAAATAGCTATCTTCGAATATTTCTTTTTTTTTTTTATTCAAATTCGATCCATATATCATTATTGAATCTAACAATACGTCGGGCCACACTACCCGAATCCTTTCGCAGTCCCCTCCACGACCCCTCCTTTTGCACTCCTTTTACAAACAATCTTAGAAAACCTATAGTATTAGTACCTTATCGACGTATTAACATAAGCCCACCGACCCGGTCACGATTGAGAAAATTTACCTGTGAACTCATCGTCGTTTCGCCAAGTGTATGCATATACCGAACGCGAAAAAAAAACCGTCGCGCTTATTCAATTGATTTTGCATCGATAATTTTAATATTAAAATTTTTAACGGCTTTTAACCCTTTTTTCCCTAAGATCCTTTTTATTCAAATCAGAAGATTCATCGTTACCGTCGTCAAAATACACTTAATAACGGTTATATCTCGTCCTCAGCATCCCAAATCCGCCACACTTACCGATATCGCTTATAAAAATACATATCGTTAGGCCAATAAACCTATTTATTTGCATAATTTCCTGTATATATAACTACGACAGCCTATTTTTCATCGATAATACCGTACGGCATCGACCGTTTGAACCCCCTACCCTTCCTCATCCACCTCGGAAAACTCTTCCAACGGTAAAAATCAATCGATATATTTCGTCGTAGTTCGCGAGCCACCAACACATAACCACCCCCTGCAGATGAAATTCATCTAATTACCATAAACTGGTTTAATACACGAATGACCTAATAAGCGCCACTCGTCCTATGCTAATTTCCAACCCTTTTCTAATTTACATGCGTAGTTATGCCGAAGAATAATTAGTCCCTTTTTTCTACCTCTAGAACAGGTTCATCTTCAAATCACGGTGGGTGGATTTTGCCACCACACTTGCCTCGGGGTCATCGTCGAGCTAGTTTTGGAGATCCGGGTGTGTTTTGCATATATACAAGCGAAGCGCCGATACAGGGTGAAAACTGAACCGGTTTGGTAAGACGATTCGTCACTCTTGGGGGTGGCTTTAATCGAGTTTAGATACGAGCAAAAGTTGATATATTTTTGCGAGATTGTCAATCGCGTTATAAACGGAGATGTGATTAGTCAGGGAGAAGAGAAAGGGAAGGGAAGCACTCGTATTTTAGTCGAGATTTCTAGCTTGTTAATTTTTGATCAAGAAAGGTAAATTTCATAAAGGGTTTTTCTTAATTTTCAACAATAACCCGAAATCATACAGACTTCACCTCACATCCACCATCAAAAGGAACCCAACCCTCTTGAGTGGTAAATTCGGCAAAACCACCTCTCAATATTCCACAAAAGTTCGATTAAATAGCATCCGTGGCATAGAAATACTTGGTATGGATGGGAAAACGAGTCAGCACGCGCGTCCTAGGCTTGCACGTCAAAGGCAACCAATACACGGACGAGGTTTGGGGATGTGGCGAAGTAAAAAAAAGCGGGCTACGCGGAGAATGTGCAGTGTATGAAAATTTTTCGCTATAATACCGTCGAATTCGAGAGATTTACTGAATGAATACTGAAATATACGAATATACGACAACGCGGCGTTGGTATACTACAATGGCATAGAATACGTTTAAGCTGGCACTCCGGGTTCTCTTCGTGGCGGATGGAGAACGACCTAGAGGGAGTTTTAAGATATTTTGTATACGCATCACGTTTCATGGGGCGGGCGGCTTTGCCCGCTGTTACGGTACGATATTGCAAGAAAGGATACTGAATAGTGTCTTCTAAATACGAAGGTAAAGTAGAGGGTAGATGTCGGGGGATAAACCGGCAAGAGAAGGAAGTGGAATCGATAATCTAACAGTGAAATGGCAAAATGTGTTTTGTTACGGGTACCGAGCTTACAGAGCGTTTTTACAACATAAAAGAGAACCGTCGTGGAAAAAAAGCTCCGCAAAAAAGCCTCAAGAACAGGTCGATCGTTCGTCTATTCGCGTGTTCGCGTTCGGCCCACACTATTACTCGTATTTACCAATAATTAGGTCATTTCCGTAATATTCGCGTGAATTACATTCGTGTGCGAACAATACCGCCGCCTAGTCGAATCGCAACCCGAAAAAAAAGTCTAAGCTATACATGCGACCTTATAAATTTTTCGTCAGGGCTACGATCATACCTCAAAAATACCACCATCACGCGTACAACTAGTTTACCCCACTGTGCGGCTCCCTTCGTTATATCGATTCGTACCACATCGAGCTCAGGGGCAACACTGCGAAAAAACAGCATTTTAAAGGTACTTAGAATCGAAGTATTAGATTTCAGTAGTGCAGCTCGTTCGACGGTTCCTTAGCTCCCGATTAAATTTTGATCAGGTTTATTTCGTGTGTGGTCATACATTACCATCTCCCTCTCTTTCATCGAAACTCATCCGATTCGGGTTTCAGGTGGCATTCGTGCCGTACCAAGAATTTTTTTTCGATACCTTCGATCGAAGCTACGCCAAAAAAATCCCACTCGGTGTTCCCGTCTTCTCAATTTACATTCGAGCTCATAGACGCTCCACTTCATAACAACTTACATATCCAATATGTATTCCCGATGACATATGGAAGTGCAGTTTTACACGTTAGCCCGCAATGTCGGCAACCTGTCCGCAACCCGGAGGTAGCATTCGTATTACATGGATCGTCGATCGCATTTTTCTACGTATATACGTAGAAAAAACAGAACACCTACGAGGCAACCATTTAGATTTAATTTATCAACGATTAAACCGTTCCATCGGCTTGTATTATAATTTGTTTTCTACTTTTTTTTCTTCCTTTTTTTGCGCGCGTCCGCGAAACAGCCGAAGCGGGGTGTAAACATGTGGACTAGAGTAGGTGAGAAGTATCCTACAACAATGAAACGAGCTATTATGTTCGTGGCCCACCCACCGTTTCGATTTTTCGTACTTTTTGGACCAATTCGAGTGAATGGTTGCGCAGGATGTCCTATTTTACGTCACTAGTTTTCCCAATATAAAGCAAAATGAACGGATTAAATATGTGGAAAAAATCCAAGTAAATGAATTATCGAATGATACCTACGTTAAAAAAAATTAAAACTACGCTTTCAGCGCTTGCTCGTGTAATAATTGAAGAGAAGAGAGAGAGGGGAGAAGGGAAGAGGAGACAATGAAACAAATTTTCTTAAGTTTAGAAAACTAAAAATTACATCACAAAAACAGAAAACGGTCTTTTCTCATTTATCAACTTCATAAAATTGATAACGATCTCTTGGCGAAAAAAAAACATCCCCCTCCCAAAAAAAAAAAAAAAACATCGCGGAAGAATACGCGGAACCTCTCAAATCACGCAGCACCAAAGAAACGGCTCTAAGAGATTCTTATCAATTTTCTGTGAATATGTGGAATCCTCATTGGACAATTGATAACTTGAGGATCCGAGAAGAAAAAAATCGAAAGTGTCCCAAAGCGAAGACAACAATGACTCGTCTGGGTTTCCTTTCCTAGCATAACGGATCTTTTTTTTATTGCAGCAGAAAACTGGGTCGTACCTACAACCTTTTTTCAAAATACACATCAATATGAATCAACTTTAGAATCTGACCATTATTTATTTGACTCAAAATTTTCTTTTTTTCTACCACCTCAATCAACAAATCCTATCTCTATTACTGCTCCAAACAATCCTCATCAGTTAACAAGAATTTCAAAAATCTCATCAAACTTACCTCAAACTTCCACCTTTGCTCTTTACTCCCACACAATTTCGCTTCAAGAAAACTCATCCGATTGATCACGCCGCCTTAATAAATTCCAAATCGATTAATTACTGGCGCTTAAACGTGTGAAATTATACTTTAAATTTACCAGCAATACTCGGTTAAAAAAAACACGATAGCATGAATAATTCAAACGTTTTTTAAAATTAATTATTTATCAAGTAAACATATGAAAATTAATTACTTCACACTTGACTGACGACCCACTAATGAGACTTCTCAAATGAATCCTAATGGCAACAAAACCTAAACGAGTTAATCAGCGAGTCTGGTTAATGAACGAATAATCGTTTTAAATCTTACGCGCACGTTTCCTCGGTGATCTTTTCAACTCGGTATGCTTTTGAAGGATGCAACTCCACGTGAGTCCTTTCACGATGAACTCCCTTCCCACTATTGCTCTTCGGATCATTTACTCGATGGAAATCGAATATACTCGTATTGCGATATTTAAAATTCACTACGACTATTGAATACGTCATCAACATCGAAAGTTACCCGTGACCACGTCTCAGAGAAAAAAAAATCATCGCCAATTAAAAAACTATCACTTCGAGTGAAAGCATATTTCGACTTGGGTACTTTTTTGAATCTCTGTATCCACAGTTGTCGTGATATAATCACGAGGGTGTGTATTTAAAAAAATACCTAGGACTAAGGTGGTAAATGGGTGATATTTCGTATGTCAAATAAAACTCAAGATTTAGCTAAATGAGAACCCCTGCTATTAAAGGTGCGTCTACATCCACATACCGTTGAGAGATGAAAACTCTTAGCAGCTCTGGTTTTATTCGGTGAAAAAAAACCAGTACTACGCCCAATACCGATGGTTCGGTGTATTGTACACGAACGAGTATATATTATCATTAAGTTTCATTCAATCCAAACAACTGTTATAATAAAACGTTTAAAACTCGTAGTTAATTTTATAGGTAAAAAAAAATACTCGAGCCATTATTCACAAGTTTAGGAATTTTCGAGTACGCTGAAGCGTAGGTGGCTCGATAACATCAATTTGTACGACTGGCAAATATTTTGCTTTAAAATTTACGTATTAATTGAACAATTCCATAGCTACTGGCCTATTCCGTAGCCCAAAGACAAGAAATGGTTGATGCGAGGTATTTATCGACGGGATACACCGTATTGGTAAGTCCGATATATAAGAATGACGTTTATAATGAACGCTTGATACACTACTCCGGTATTTGATTGATGTACGGTCAGCAATCTTGTCAGTTATTAATTCTTTAACTGACGCCACCGGATTCTGTATCCATTTATAAAACTGATTAACTACCATATTTCGTATAAGGCAATACTAGCTACTTGTAATTAATAACAACCCCTCCGCATTACCTTAGCCCTCCTTATCTAAGTAAATAAACGCGACCCCACAGACACCTGGTCACTTCGCATGAACCATGTTCGCGAGTACATCTTCACTTCTTAAACAACTCGCGATCTACGATCTATAGTTTCACATACAGAAAATTTTGGCGTCGCCCCCAAGGACGTCTACTCTAATGGGTCACTCTACGTGTATTTTTTCATATCTCCTTCCTCCTCCGCTACTACGTCGTCGATGCAGACACAATCGCGAAGCGCGCGCCATTACCGTTTACCCAAAGAGGCTCCTGTAAGGCCCATTCTTACGTGCGAGTGTTTTCCATTGTTTACCCCGACAAAGGGATAGTTGAAGCGTACACGACTACGATTTCATGTATTGCTACATGTATCGGTCAATGATTTACCCCTGGAATGCCGCGAGCGGTGTGATTGACATCGAAAGCCTTGGTAGGGGGTCGGCTGGCGCGCATGTGACCGGTTTACTAGGGTAGTGAGTGTTGCAAAATTCGATATACAGTACATGGAAGCGTATGGAGACCGTTATCGAATAGGTGATTGTCGAAGGAAAGCGTTGAGAAATCGGAATTCAAAGATTTAGGGGTAGGTTTCGATTTGATGGTTTTAACGAACCGTTGATCACGGAAGTAGCTGCGGATTACGGAAATTCGCGGATTATTTTTTGGACATTTGGTTTAAACAGATTTGCTTAACGATTGATAGTATGAGATTCCATTTACTTCCTTTAATATTGTTGTTTTTTTTTTTTAGAAACGATTGGAAGAAAAATTAGGGAATGTTATTAAAAATCTGAAAAGTCTAGCAATTTAGGTAAGAATTTATTGACACCTCTCCATCCTGCCATCCCTCTTCAACACATTACAAGGAAAATATCACAAAATTTTTTTTCTAGGGCGTTTACGATTGTCTAGAATCTTAATTCCTGGTTTAATTTCCTTTCTTTCTTGTTCACCGAAACAACCAGAAAACCCTCCTTGAAAATTGACCACACAACTTCCAAAGTAATCGAAAAATTCTTTAAAACATTTCCCTCATCAATAAAAACCCAACATCAGGCAAAAATAGTCTCAACTTGGCAACAAACATCACACATAAAATTCCTTGAAACGATCCCTCATCATTCGAGTAACACTCACCACCTAAATCCATCCAAAACCACCTCAAAGCATACCGAATTAATCTCTAATTACCTCAACAAAACTCGAACCATTTTAGACTACTTAAAACCCAAAATTCCTCAACTCCTTTCAACTCGGTTTCATCGCGTACAAAAACCCTACCTTGAACACTCGAAAACCAACCGAACCACGGTTTACAATCGGATTGCGCAATCTGCCTTGGTAACAGTTCATCTCGTTCAATGCCTTCACCCTTAACAAATAGGTCACAGACACCGAATCACGGATAACAATCCATTAAGGAAACAGGTAAACTGTGATATTTCTTGACAAACCTACACGACTGAATTTTACTAAAAACTCCAAACGTGCAATAAAACTGTCATGTAACAAAGATACCGAAGACGAAAGGGCATAAAAAAAACATGAAAAAAGGCACGAAGGGTTAAAGGGATGCTAGTTAATTTTCAGGTGTTGTATACTAATTCCACATAAACACCGACGCTTGGAACTCGACAGGAATCCAGTCGAGGGTTCGTTGTACTAAAAACCAGTTCTTTTCTACCCTTAAACTCTGGTATTTCTAATTTTCAACATAGATTGCGCGATCGAGAAAATGATTTCGCGTCGAAGGTTAACTACCGAGTACTCTAGAGAGTCGTAAAAATATTATAACTCGAGATTATAAAAAGGGGAGCGTTAATTTCACCACCGTAGCTTCGTGTTACGCGCCCAGACAGTTATTAATTAGTCAATCTGCATATATTAATCTTGCCAGGGAATTCCGCAGGAGCTAGAACGTGCAAAAATTGCTCTTCTGAATAAGGACACATCTCGGAACCATCGAGTAGCGAAGTTGGCACACGTTAAAATGAATTTCTCGTTCGATGGCCAAAAAAAGAAACATCCTCACGTTCGCGTTATCGAACGAGAAACCACGGCAAGGTGTTCGGAAAATTCGTTCGTAGATTGCGAAACGACCAAGCTATCTAAACCACATTACCTTCCCCCTTCGGATATTTCGCCAAATTACCTCAAACCGCGATGCGGGGTTAAATGGAGCTCATACATAAACCCTTCCTAGCTCATTTTTTCCTATTCCAAAGCGCCAAATGTCTCCACTACCTTGAATCGTTTAAAAAATGAACCCATCGCGTTCAATTCCAATGACTCGGTGACTCCAGCACTTCGTAAATACCGTCGAGCTTTCTCCAAAATACAATCGCTATGTTTTCATTCACCGTGATGCGCATCTCCCCCTGGACCCGTCACTTTCGCGATTATGATTTACGGACACCTTATCACGTCGAGCTTGGGAATAGCGGTGCGTATAGAAGGCGAAAAAAAAAAAGACGAACCGGAAACGGCGTACTGTTGAAACAATAGCCTGTACGTGGTACTATCCGGATTTAAGAGCTATGCGTTAGACATGGTTGGCACGACTTACAACCTAGGCAGCGGTACGCGCTAAAAAACCGACCATGTTTGCGCCCACACATAAAATAACTATCTCCCTTCACCCTCTTTCCGCTCCATTCCACCGAAAAACCCATCCGTCGAGATTTTCAACCAAAAGTCCTCATTTTCGACGCATTACATCGTCAATTACGCTTTTTACAGCAGCGCGCTCAACATCGTGATCTCGATGATTATAATTGAACCATCGATACATCATCCGCCACCGATCCGCAGAAGCGCCCTTTAACCAAATTCACGCCATCGATCGTGATCGTTTTTTCACGCTTTATCCGTCATAAATCTCGTAATCATCTGCTTGTTAAGGTCGGCCTTATCGAATCCGTTCTAAATCTTGTCCTAATTACCTCCTCTTGGCGACTTTTCCCCAAGAACATTCCAATCTCGAGCTGAAACCCGCTCCGTCCAATTAAACGGTGAAAAAACAAATTACCGAAGCTATTACGACGTTTTCTCAATTTTTAGTAATTAAATAAGACGATTAAACGGTAAAAATTTACAAAAAGTGCATCGCAACGTCCTTCAAAGGAAAAAAATTGCACATTTGCTTACATATTACAAATTTAATTACGAAATTAATGCGATTTCGCTCGAAAGTCGGAGTTTTAAATGCGGGTGAAATCGAAAATTTGCATAATAAAAAAATTTTACTACGGTGCAATTTTTTTTCGAGTTTGTTTCGTAAGTGTTGCGTAAACCTGCTTATGAAATTGAGGTATAATTGATAGAATGCTCTGTAAGCATAGATAAGGACAATTTTTCGAGTAAATTTTTGTGTTTCTCGAAAAAATCACGAAATTGATTGAAATAAAAGAGATTATGTTCACAGAGCACAAAGAGAAACCTTAAGAGAAAATTGACTATTTTCGATACCACTGAACCATAAAAAATATGCGAATTGTGATTTTCAGTAATTAAATCATTTGTTGTAATTATGACAGGATCAATCAAAAAGATCACAACTACAACGAACGTGACCGGAAAATCCTTCATTCCAATCATAAAATGTCAAAGGAACCTTCATGCAAGTATAGACATGAAAGACAGAATAAAACAATGAAAAAATTGATAGAATGGCCACCATAAAAGCAAGAATCCTTTAATTTTTACACAAACGAAAAAATAAAAAATAAAACGCGGGGAAGGTAAAACAGGCATTAATAACTTTATCCAATATGCGTAAACTCACAAAAAATTGATAAAAGATATCAAAAATACAGAAAACTAGCTTCGCTAGTTGTGGGCTTCACCCCCCCCCCCCTTCCGCATTGCTCGCTACCCAGCTCTTTTTTTTTGTTCGTGACTGTAATTCTCAACCACGTAGATGGGTCATCAGCTAATTTTCGATTTTAATTTTACTTCGCGCGGTGTTTTGGCCCAAATGGCACAAAATTCGGTATGTGTTATTGGGGAGGGTTGGCAATGGTATCAAAGAATGCAACAAAACTAATGTTGAGTTATTTGAAAAAAATTTGTATTTTGATAATAGAACACGTTGATATTGAGAAGATTTAGTGCCTGCGAGTAAAACCCTCTTTAAATAGGTTTTTGCACCCCCTCTCCTCCATTTTGAGGCTAGTGGAAAAACACCTATCCTATGACCATCCACGGGCATATAGCAAAGTATGTTATAATTTGACGGAATTCGCTTTGCTCGTTCTGGCGCGATGAGGTCATAATGAAAACGACTACCATTTTATAAACGTATATAGATTATGATTATCAAAAATCAATATTACTATTATACTTCATTTTAATTTCAACAATTATCCCTACACCACGAGCACCGAGCATCAAACACTATCGAGCTTTGGAAAAGAACTAATACAAACTCAACGCAGATTGGGTTTCCACTGCATAAAATTATGCTTGCTAACACCGTCGCATACTTTTAATCATTCTTTAATTCAATCAATCTCGTCCATCACTGACGCTGCTTTAATCAAACAAAAAAAGGACCTAACAGAACGTCCGAGGATCGCGAAGTATATATCGAATCAATGTTGGCATAGGATTGCCACGTGGCATCTCGCGAATAACCTGCTGTTACTGCGTTTAATGCTAATAATACCACAAATATATACACCTCTTGTTTCGCTTATACAACAAATACGCGATAGATACACACGTACACCACGATACCAATACTCGTCTTTATATGCACACATATATAAAGAAAAACAGACAATCCGCACACGGTCGCTTCTCCTGCCGCAATTTCCAATTAGAATTTCAAATCAGTTTCGTACTCCGTATCTCCCCAATGTTGTTAACACCTTTTATATAAACGCCATACATGCTGGATACAATGGCCGAGGGTAACGGGGTTATTTCTCAATATCGACCGCAATCTGACATACATCAATACAATTCCTGATTACCCTTTACTCGTTCGGTTCTATTTTACAAAGAAAAAGTCATCAATACTCGAACAATATTATAGTGATGTTAATGCAGTTTATATTTAACAGGTAGTTACATTGTTATTGCTGATTAAGCTTTCATCTGTTGCATTACCTTTCGGTCGAGTCGTCATTTTCACACCTTTTTTCTCCTCTCTTACGACACGACTATGTTTTTATAAACGTCCTTTTCATTCCCGTTCTTTTTTTCTCGCTCGCGAGAAAACAGAGCACCATGAAAGAAAACTAGTCGCGTATTTTAATCGTTTTGTTGTTGTTTATTCTTCATTGTATCTAAGTTGTCGTTGTCGTTTATCGATACGTACGCATCGATTCTAGACATTTTTTCACATTCACACCTTCCCCAACCCTTTTTGTACTTTTTTCTCCACTAAACAGGTTTCAACATCCGGAGCACTTGTTGAGCTTTTTGCACATTTCGTCAACTCCGGCATAACGTCCATTGTCGTACCAGTGTCTATGCCCTAGACAAGTCTTACAAGTTTTTTTCGCACCTTAACGAAGGATTAACGAACCAATGGAAGATGTTTGGGTTTGGGTGAACACCTAAATGACTGATTTTAGGATTATTCGGTTTTTTAGGACTTTGTTACCGTGCTTTGTATGCAGACACCTTTTACAATACGAAAAGAAAGGGTTAAAAGGATGTACAAATTGGTTTTTTAGGCGCCCTGCAGTGCAGACTTGTCATCGATGAATTTTTAGGATTTTTTTCGGTTGATTTTGTTTTCTTTAACCCTTTTTTTTGACCGCTTCAAATGGAAGCCGGAAGAATCCGTTGTTTTTTAAAGAGCTCTTAAAGCCTTTAGAATCACAGAGATTCGCCTCTACAAAAAAAAAAAAAGAAAAAAACGTATTTCGGAACATACTCACCGGCGTATCATTTTAACGGTAATACACGGTTTCGCGTTATTTATAATTTTCAATTTTTCCCAAAAATTTGCAGTTTTTTACTTTTTTTGCCAAGCTTTTCAATTATTTACTATTCAAGTCCATATTTTTTAAATTTTTTTCAAGAAAAAACAAAGCATAACTATGGATAAAAAATGAAAAAATATTTCAAAGATTTCAGTGTATTGGTCATAGAAAATAAAAAAAATTCCCCTTTCTAAACTGTTACATTTTAGTTACTTTCTCCGATGACGTCATATACTTACATTCCAGACACCGTAAAAAAAAGTTTCTCAACGCAAAAACAGTCTAATTTTAAAAAACATACATATAAAAATTTGCAAAAAAATGAATAAACTTTCCTTTAACAGTGTGAAAACGATAGAAAACAAAACAGGAACAATGCATAGAAAAAAATGAAAATTTTCAAAACTTCAACATTTAAACCAACACAAACTCGTGCAAATTTTCTCAATTTCTTAAAACCTGCAACACCGCTACAAGATGAAAAATTACTCCATTCATAGTAAACCCTCCACATATCACCACCACTCGTTTCGCACCTCATGCACACCCCTTTGGGACACCGCGCCTTCTCCGAGATTCAAATTTTTCTAAATGATAGAAGTGAAATAAATGGAAATAGCTCGTTTAGCTATCAGCGTCATAAAAGCGTTCGCTTTAACACTCTTAATCCTCAGGCTGACGCTGCGAATTCCCTTACGTACAATCATAGCCAATTCATCGCCGCAACGATTGCTTTCCTCGTTTCCGTACGTTGAATAAATAAAAAACGCTAAAAAAACAAAACACCTTGCGTAATAACATCTCACCCTCGTCCCCTCCGGACTCGTTTAAGTCACCGCTTATATACCTCATACTATGTTTGAATTTTCCTATATCACTACACCATGCATATTCGCATATTCCCATATTCCCATCGAGCCTTGCGATGCTTGCATAGTTACGTGTGTACACCAAAAACGCTGCGCTATAACACCGTCAACTACCCTGCTACTTGCTTCCAGCGTGTATTTTTTATATTCCATTTTTAAACATCTCTTCCGCGTTTACTTCTTTTGCGACTTTCCTTGATTGAGGTTAGGTCCCTTATAAAGAGCCATGATTTCTTTCCCCATCGTCTTTTTTCTCTCTCTTTCTCTCTCTTCCATATATACGCGACGCGGCAAAAACAGCCCCTGCGGCTCACGCTGCGTTCGAACGTTTGTTAACCTGCCTCCGGCTCGGAGCGTCTAATACGTGCTCGGAATTCACGATGCGTTTATACGACGTAGCAGTACCTACGATCCGATAGATAGACGATTTGAGCTTTACCGTGCTGCCGTCGTATATACCAGAGCACTCGGTGGATTAAACGGTAAATCAAGACAAATCATCGTTTCTTACCGAAAGCCTTTACCCGCCTTATACGTACGTACCAAGGATTTATATACGTTATAACGTTCTACCACCTTTTTTACACCGGGTTGCACAAAAATTTCATATTTTTCTCCAACGCATCGAGCAAATTTTCAATTAAACCGTTCAACCTTTCGTCTACCCTTGAACACCTCATCGACCTCCACTTTATCTCATCCGATCGATCGACGCGCTCGCGGAAACAATACCTTGGCACGTGTCAAGTTGCGCACACGAATGACCCGAGGCATCCTCACCAACCAGTGTCTCAAGACGCGGGCAAATTGCAAACCTCAGCCATGATTTATCGAGCTTGTCCAAGTTGAATTTCGACGCCCGCCTAGACTCGCCCGCTTTACGCCTTTACTTCGACCGCGACCGTACGACAAATCGCGCCGGAGAGAGGTGTCGAAGAAATTGCGTTAATTATTCATGAATATTTATCGATCCGCAAACACCATTATTAGGAAGTATTTATTGTTTTCACCAAACTCTGCAGTCTTACAAATTTATTCCTATAATTAGCGCTGCAACGTGTAATTTAACGTAATAACTACGCTCGAACGGCGCACATTCGTCACTTTCTTCACCTCACATCCTCATCTGACTCGTACTTCGTCTAAGGATGCGGATGCTGTAATGGAAATGTCCTTTAGAATAATTTCTGGTAGTATTCCATCGTAAAGCTCACTTTCTCCACCGATCACCCCTCATCGAAGTGTTACTTAAAAGTTCATAAAATTTCGAGCAAAAAATACATTGAAAAAGTACTTCTCGTAATTCTTTGGACGCGTTTAATTCGATTTTAAATTATTAATTTAGAATTTTAAAAGGGTTTCCTTCATACCCAAAACCACCTTGGAAAGTGCATTTCGACGTCGTAATTTCATAAATTATTCAAGATTTACACTCTTTTTTTTTTAATAAAGAAAACTTATATTTTTTCAAATATTTGTACAGCAATTAAATTTTTAAAAAATGAACCAAGCTGTTCGAAGTTCCAGTATTTGCATAATAATTCGCGCTGCAACTCACGTCAATTGCTTTAATTTCTGACGTAAAAATTTACATTTTTCGAAAGAATAATGTTTTAGAGAAAGTAAACCATTTAAATAACGAGAAAATTGTTTTAATTTTTTTTTCGATGTAGAAAAAGCTCGTGAATTTTGCTCGAAGAGTCGTTACTTCATTAGGAAATTCGAAAAATTTCATTTTTTTTTTGATTTAATGGCTTGAATTCATTTCTTTCAATATTATTTTTGCAATGGTTTTACTGTAATTTTATTTCAATTCCAAGTTTAATTATTGCTTACTTATAATATCAATTTTTGTGATTTTTTAAATTATATTTTCTAAATATTCAATTATTCGAATTTATTCGTTTAATTTTTTGGGCGGAGGGGGGGGGGTAGATTTGATGTTTTGGTATTGAAAATAAAATAAAGGAATTGTATAGAATTACTGGAGAATTTGTACGGATTTTTGGATTTTTTTGGACGTTACTCAGGTTCTTGCACTGGAGGAAAATTTATATTCCATCAACTTTCCATCATATTTTTTCACATTTATTTTCTTTCCCAATTCAATTTACCTCTATATTCATCATGTGGTCTGCTTATTTACAAATATTTTCAAATAAATATTCATCTAACACTCGAATAACAAATGATCTTCCTGTACTTCAAAACAGATTCATTTATTAATTCAAACATTCGTAATTCAGTACACTATCGTTTATTAAAATTTCAAGTTTATCGTCCTGTATTTAATTATTCACTTCATTTTCCATTCATTGTTAGAATAACTAATCCCAAACGAAATCTTCACACAATGCAACACAATCCGTTATTGAATCAAGAAAACACCCATAGTCCATAATACCATATTCTCAACAGCTCAAACTTACCCTACATACACCCCCTCTTCTCCTCGCATCTTCATTCACCACTTCGTTAACTTCTCATCTCAAACGACTCGTGAAAAATCCACCAAACCGCTCAATTCACATGGTTCCCTTGCTAAATTTCCCACTCATTTCCACCCAAACTGGCTCCTTATTGTTTACATATTCTCGTCCATCATTTCCATAAAAACCGAACAAGTACACCTTTAATCTCAAAGTAGAGTTGCAAAGCTACGCAAAATCTTCACATTCGCATAACTCGAACAAAAAAAAGGCATTAACATTGTGGGCGATACACCCGCTCATATTGTTAAAATGGTCATTGTTCAACTTGAAGATTCTCGCCCCCGAAAAATACAAGTATAGTTACTTTTCTTATGAAAATTTTGCACTTGGTCAAAAAGTAAAAAAAAACTTGAGGGTGGTTTCAAAGGGTTACAGATCGTATTGTTTTCACGTTGGGAAGATATTTTTAAAACGATGAGAAACCATCTGCGAAAAAAAACCGAGGGATAAATTAAGCGTATCTAATAAACGAAGACCAGTTTTTAATGATAATTGCTCGTTTTTAATTATTTTCGTGGGCGAATTCGTGTGTGAGATTTTGATCGAGGGATGATTTAATTGTTCGTGCAAAGGCGCTTTTTTTTTCGCATACAACTTGTATGTGTATCGAAGTCGGTAATATGTAAATTAGATATTTACTTTTTACAAAATCTCTGTTCGCCATGTTTTCACATAAACATTGATATACAACACAAACGTGAAACTGGCGAGTACACAGGAAAAAAGCAGAAACATGGACATGTTAATGTGGTCGTAAAATTACACCTATTTTTACATATTTTAACATATTTTAGTCGTTTTTTTCAACGTTTTTGTAGGTTTTCTTCTTGGCCAATCGATTAGCAAAGCGATGAAATCACCATTCACCCTCATCAGCTCCACGACTCCAGATCTTTTATTTTTTCAACAGCGTCTGTCGCGCGTCAATATTTATATAAATTCAACAATCTAAAAAAACACCCCTTGGAAAAAAAGGATTAAACGGCAACACTTGTGAAAACATTACCGCTCAACCTGTCCGCATCGATTACCATATCGTTTATTATAAATCTATTCTAAAATCATCTCTACGATTGGAAATATCGAACTCGGAAGTAATCGCAGGTATCGCCTTGCCCTCTCTGAGGCTAAGTGGTTAGTAAACTACTTGGATGGTGCGTACACGTCGATGGCCTTTGGAAGGGTACAATGTTGGTTAACCTTTCGGTAGGCAGTGGTGTTTGCGAGGCACTGAAGAATGATACGGAATAGGTGGCAAGAACGCTCGTACAAAGGTATAAGAATGTAAGGGTGTATCTACTTCGGGCGACTATGGGAAAGAGACTTATGGTCTTTTGTAGCCGGAAGGTTTGCTTCTAACAAGGTTCTGAGGGTCGTAGATCTGCGATGTGTGTAATACGCACGGCGGGCACGGAGACATAAAGGACAGCTGCTTTTACAATACTGGCTTAACTTTTTGGGGAGGTAAAACCGGAGGAGATTTCTATTATGTATATATGCCGGTGTGCTTACCGCCGCCGGCCCATAACGTCTAAAAATCGTACAATTTTTTACAAATTATCCAAAAAAACAATCACCTTCGCCAACACCTTTTTATGCTTTCCATTAATCATCGAACCGAGCCTCAACACCAATGAGATCATCTACTCTCTTCATTAACACAACGTGATGAAAATAGGTGGAGATTTTTCACGCTTCGAGACTCCGAACGTGTAATTCGTCGCATTACCGAGCTCGCGTCGCGTATCCGAAAGTAATCGCAGATTCTCACTTTAGGCGTCAATTTCACCAAACGTCCATCCTGCCAAATGATCCCATCTTGAGTTTCGCTACCAGCACAACTATTCGGGTTAATTTTTACATCGTGTCAACGACCCGAGGTTTCGTTATGTGAACAAAATAGCATCGTGTCGCCCAATTTCATCGTTCGAACGTTGACGCACGCAGATGGTCCCGTTAGGGGTATTTTTACTGCGTCGTATCCTCCGTAGTAAACACGCAGGAACATCGTCGACAGCCGAAAAATAGGTCGAGGAGATACGTGAATGAAAATAGATCGAAGATGCATTCTTTTCCATGCCTTGGATTTACAACACGTAGTCCTTTATTTTTTGAACGTATTGCTAGCGACCAATGAAAAGGATTTTTTCCATATGAAGAGATGAATTTGTAAAAGCACGTTTTCTTTTTTCAGATGTCCTCAAAAACAGAATGAAGTACGTAATAAACATCCGGCAATATATATATTGATATTACTTCGATCCGATCACTTATACACACTGAATAGACCTGCGGAAGTTTGGTATATTACTTCTTGTAAATTATGGCTCATTAAAATTTGAAATTCGAGTATTCAACAAATTTTTATTCAAAGGCTATCGATTGCGTTTGGCCTCGTCTATAGTATTTTCAAATTGACTATACTTTTTTTTAAAAATAATATAATGAATAGTTTCGGGTACAATAACATTGTAAAATTAACAAAAAAAAGTTATTAATTAGACAGACAAAACTATGGGAAGATAGATGAACCTGCACGGATTTTCGTATTTTTAAATGATTCAGAAAATACGACGAGGAGAGGTTCTCGTCACAAAATTCATAGTTGAAATTTAATCTTGAAATGTTCGCAAAATAATATAAAACAAACGTTGAAATTATACTTATTAGCAATAAAGTAATGAATTCATTTTGAAAATAAAAAAATTTAATACGTAATGCCGATAAAATTGAAAAAGAAATCAATTTCAATTTTCGTCTTAATTCGGTATTCGAAGTAACAATGAGAAGAGTACAAGCTAAAAGAAGAAAAAGAAAAATAATTTTCAAGTCCGTAACTTCAACAATACCACAATCACTTGGCAATCCTGGACCACAATCTGCCCCCTCCCACCCATACCACCCTTGATTTGGTCAAAACTTAATGTTAAATCTCACCTCTGCAATACCCTTTTATCTCGACGTTGATCAGTTAACACCAAAAAACTACACGATTTTCCAATTTAAAAAACCTTCGCGTCGTTCCACATCATTTACGTCCCCACTTCTCGACTCGTTCGTCCGACAAAGTACATGTTTCAAGATTTCCGATACGGTTCCTCGCCGGACCCCATTGCGTAATAACTTAATATTACGATCGCGAGACACTCAACCAAATCCTCCGAAATAAGAATTACCACGCGCAGACAGATGATTTCAGTCCATCGGAATGGACACGCAGATGCAAGTTCGAAAAAAAAAAACTCGAGTACGAGCGATAATTAAACCCGACGGAAAAAAAACATCGAAAACCGTGGTCGTTTCAAAAGATAAATAACCTAAATCGAAACACAGAAAAAACCGGACTTTTTATTACACTGTTTTTAAAGAGTTCCGGAACTAAAATAAATTATCACATTTAGAAAAATATACCTAGGATCTGGTATATAGTGGAAGCGTGTATAAGGAAAAAAAACCACGATATCAAGCCGAAACGTATTTTATCGGCGAACATCTTTAAAATTCTAGTAAACCCACCTGCCAAATAACAATCGTTCGTGTATACGCGTAAAATACACCGGCGATCATATTTTACTAAAAATATTACATAGAGTTTACAACCAGCATACACTGAAAAATTCCTTATACGGATTTAAATCAAAAACCCCCTTCGAAAAATATCGCGTGACTGTTCGCATTTCCAAATGAAAAAAAAATATTCCGCATTATCGAAATTTCATACGACGAAATTACCCGACACCCTGTATCGAAATTACTCCAATTGCAATAAACGTCTATGGCGCGAGCGAACAAGTGCCCCCTTCTCCATCCGACGCCCAATTCGAATAATTTTCATTACCGGTAGTCGCGACCAATAAAACTGGAACGTTAAAATTACCATTAAATCGATACTTAAAATGTGAATATTTTAGTGCGAGACGCGAGCGTAGCAGCGCACAGCCTCAAAGATAAAAACCGTATTTACCAACATTTTAAGAAGCTTCGGATGCGCACGCGTTTAAATCGTAAACCGGTTTACGTCGCGGAAAAAATCTGTAAAAAGCGACGTGAATTGTAATTAGTCGAGTAAACGAAATGAGAGTAGTAATTTTTTTCATTGAATTTGTTTTATTTTTTTGTTGTTTTAGACTTGTGAGACTTTGAAAAAGAAGGGGAAAATGAGGGGAAGATGGAAGTGAAACGAACCGAGAATTTTCTTCACTGAGGAAAAACAACTTTCAATATTTTTTTGAAGGGTAGGAAATTAAAGAGCAAGCTATTTCAAGTTTATTTTCACATCATTTTTTTTTAAATTTCTGCAATGAATGTTTAAATTAATTATTAACAAGCATACGTGCGACTCATTTCAAGAATGAGTTTCACAAAAATGGTTTATGAATTGGGAAGCAAAGGTGAAGCCAACATCAACTACTTGTTAGAATTAATAGAACTTCGATGCACCCTCTTGAAGGCCCGAATTGGTCAAGTCTACAAGAAATGTACATCGATCTCCCAATCCCCAAGGAAACGGAATTACGAGTCACTAGGTCTGAATTTGGCGAAAAATCTTCAACTATTACAACTCTCTTGCCATATTTCCAGTTATTGGTAACTTGAAACTTGATTGAGTCCAACTTGAATAGAAGTCTTAAATGAGAGGATAGGTTTTATATTGTACATTTTGAGGGAATCTCATATGTTAATCTGATGCTACAGGCAAAAGAGTTAGAGATAACCCTGCGGCCAGCCCCAAGCCCTGCTCCTTGAATCCTCAATAAAGGCTAAACTCATGGAACACGTAATAAATGAGAATACCCCAGCGCGAATGATCCAGACTCCAGGAATTATACAATCGGAATACTTGTATGGATGTATTACAGGTCCGCCGGAACGGATCGTTTAAAATTTGTCGAAGGTTCGGACCCGGCCAAATACAATGTTTTAATTTTAGAACACAAATTTGTTGGATTCTGGAAATATTATATGGTTAAAACTTAAAGGATTTAATGAATTCGCAAAAATGAAATAATTTATGTTTTTTTTACACTCCAAATAAGAACCGTAATTTATGGTACTCGAGCTTTAACAAATGAAAAAAAAAAAAACAACTTTATTGCCCGAGCGGAACAAGGGCGAACATTTTTGCAATTATTTTCAAAGAAATATGGTTTTTATCATTTTTTGAAGGGTTTTCAAGTACATTTCGTTATGATATTGTTAAATATGTTTTTTTTTTTATTTGAAAACAGCGTCAAAAATCCTCACTTCAAAAATTTGCAGCCCTGAGCACGTGCCTATGTTGCTTATGCGTAAATACGGCCCTGCGGTATTTTACCCCTTTCTCAGCCCATCTCTCATCACCTCCACCAATTAAACAGCATCTACAGCAGCTTCCAACATTCGACTAATTCATCAAAAAAAAAAGACTTCACATACTCCAAATCTCATAAGACCATCACCATAAAAAATCTTCTACTGCTACTTCACGCTCAACGTCTCAAAATTAATTTTCAATCGCGTCATATATTCGTACAGAATCCCTTTTGGACACAAGAGAATATCAACGACGACGTTGTTTAATTGTAAACATAAAAATACGTTATACGCGATCAATTCATGAGTAGTTAAAGCAACAGACAAATCGAGTTAATAACGAGATGTACACGGTATATCAAACGCACGCATTCGAGACCCCGGCGAGGGAAAGGATCCGATGCAATTGCCACAGACCCTATCTCGTTTACGCGGCAAAACGGAAATAAATTTGAAACAATAATTTTATATGGCATCTTGCGGGGTTGTAAAGTCATTACTTCGATCATAATTTCGTACTTTCCTTATGCTCGCAAAGCCCCGAGTTGTTACGTTTCTACACTTCTCCACCGAGCCATCATCGTCGGAAAAGGCATTTTAATGTAAAAATTTCATCGAATATTCGTTTCGCCAATTATAAGGGTTGGGTTATTTCGCCACGGCGAAGATAAACGTCCCTTACGCTTGGTATATCCGATACGTCGCACGTCGCTACGTCCCAGACGCGCGAATTCGCGTCTGCTTCGAAGTTTCTGTATCTTGGCTCGATAACAAATTCGTCTTTTTTTTCTTTCACCTCCAGTTCACCTATATGGGTAAATGAAAGACCGCCCAAGCAGATATGTTTTGCATTTGATAAAAGAAACGCTATTTTGTACGACGAACATACGGATTTACACGATCGATACATCGTTCAATAAATACGCAGTAAAACATGCAAACGGTATTTCCAACAAACGTTTACAATAATTTTATTACACGGGTTAGGGCTCGGCTAGACGGACAACGCGATGCGATTTAAAAAAAAAAAATCGCTGGCTATGTTTGTATTGAGGCGGCTACACGAACTTTTTTTTTCGCTGCGATTTGTGTGTTAAATATAGTCTTTTCGCGTTGAGGGTATACCCACTCTAACTGCAAAGTTTCTGTTTGGCGACCATGTATATTTCGTAGAACAATTTTTTCCTATGTGAACTTGAGACATGTCATCACAAATGAGCATTGATGAGTTAACAGATTGGACATAACATTACAGTTGGCAACACTAGAATGGGTATTTTTGAATTATAATTTTAGTTTTTAAAGCACATTTCTCGTTCCAGCATTTAAAACTATAAGTTCATGTCCCATCTTTTGGCTCATCAATGTTCGTTTGTGATGACATGTCCCAAGTTCTAGAAGAAAAATATTGCACTAAGAGACATACATTGTCGCCAAACAGAAACAATGTGGTTAGAGTGGATATACTCTCAACGCGAAAAGACTATAGAAAAATCGCGTCGTGTCGCTTCCACGGCTGGTTATGTCACATGGAAATGAAAAATTTCATTATATAGTTCGCAGGCATGACACCGGGAGTGCTACTATGTAATTTTTATCACTTTTTATGGCACAATCATCGAAATCCAAAAAAAAAATCGTATCGTTAGTCAGAACTTCGCAATTATATGCAATTTCAGCTATTGTATTCCACCAGTGTTCGTTCATAGTTGAAAGCACTTCGTGGTGTTAGATAATTGCGTTATTCATTTATTTTTAATTACTCGTCGACATGTTAATGTATTTGTGTTTGTGTGCCAGTGTTCGTTCATGTAGGAAGTTATTGGAAATGAAATTAGAAGTTATTGGTTGGTAAAGATATTGTTTTGGTTTTGTGATGTTTTGATGTTCTTACAGAAATAAATCAGTTCTTGTTTGACATTGATATTGACTGTTAACGTTTTTCTGTATCTTCTGATTTTATATTAGGTATATATAACTTCTAACATGATAGCAGAGACGTACAGAGACGCCGAGGAAAAGAGTAACTGAGCAAGAGTCGAGGGATGTTTCAGATTTGAAAAATAAACTTGAAAAGTTGGAAAAGAAAATAAGTTTTCTTAAATCTACCACACCGAGTCATGCAAATCTACCTGTAATTCTGGATAGTAAAATGCCTTATAAAATATGGAGGAATGTAATTGTAAATGAGTTAAAAGCTGCGGGAATGTTCTTTTTGATCAACGATGAGGATCCTAATCAAAATTTGGATGTTGAGCAAAAGGAAAGATTACAAGCTTCTGCCATGTCTTTTGTTTTGACTAGTTTAGACGAAAATAACAGGAGAATTATAAGTAACGGAAAAACAGTTGAAGATGTTTTTAGGAAATTGGATTCCATCAAGTCATCCATTTCTCCGTCGCAAATTTTGGGACTTCACAATAAATTTTGCGGAATTGTATTTGATAAAAATAAAGAAAACGTTGATGAATTTATTCTAGTTTCGGATTTGGATGTGGCAGGAGAGAATTTGGATGAATATCATATTAAACTCAACTTTCTACAAGGGTACTTTCATTGTAATAAATCTGCAATTTTAATCTATCTAAACGAAAAATACCAGAACTTGGACAAATTTGGTTAAAAATGTAATCAGAACTTGTGTATCATATACTTGTTTGAAAGCTGTATTAGGTAAACAAATCACGGGTCAACTGCCTGCAGCACGGAGCGAGGAATGTCGACCTTTTCATATTACTGGAGTCGATTTAGCCGGTCATATCAATAGCAAATGTGTTGGACACCGATCAACGAAATTCCACAAGTCGTATATGTTATCTCCAATAAGCCCCACTATCGTTATCTTGGGACTTACCTGGGTGGTATTCAAATACAGTTCACAGTATTCATGTAGTTTCAGAACATGTTATTCCTTCTTTCTTGCGTTTCATTAAATAACAATTACAGCAAAATAGGCTGAATAACAGCATTTCCGCAAAAAAAAGTAAACAGTATGTCCCCGTACTTTTAGCCCAACTGTTGAGAACACATCCAAGAGACACGGAAACTTGAGAGTCAACTGCAAAGAAGCTATCAAAACGACGACAAGGAAGGAATGGAAAAGCTCACGAGATATTTGTTACGACGGACTCCAAAACATCTGGGATGCTAGGCACCTCGAGAAAAACAAACGCACGAGCTCCCTTCAACGACTAATATGACCATCTTTCCCAAGGATATCTCAAAGCTGTACCCTGGGAGATGACCCTACATGGGTCCTGGAATGCAGAAGCCACTCCGAATACAAGGAATTATACTAATTTCATACGAATACTCAAACGCGAATTCATTTACTCGCTTTAAAGCGAACTGAAATCTCGTGTCATTGTTTTACCGAATTTCAACACCTTGAGCTCCAAACGATTTTTTCAATGCATACTACGAAGGGAGAAGGTATCAAACAGCGTTAGATCTACCCAACCGGGGACAGCAATATGGCAAGAATGACATGATGACGAAAAAAAACTCAAAACAAAAATACTGTATTTGTTGTAACTATAAGAACACAACTGTCCCTTATCCAACGTTCTACAAGCCCTATGCCACATAAGCCTTGTCACTTCAAAACCACGTACGAAGCGCGAATAGTCAAGTATCTCGGAAAAGGGTACCAATCGTTTCGCTCGACTTGATTCGATAATTGACGTCGATGCGTTTAGAGTGTATCGAACATCAAAACACAGGTATTGTTTGAGGTAAATGTTTGTATGTTTTTTGCCTTCTTTCGACGATTGCCTAGTTGTTTTTCGTGCTGTCTGGGATTTTTCACTCGTGTACCTGAGTCAATGCGTCAAAGAGGGGTAATTTCTAAAGGCTCGTTAGCCCTTTTGATGAAATACCGTTATATCGAAAAAATAAAACCGATTGACCGAACTAGTTACAAGAACATTCGGACTAGATGACTTCTCAATAGAAACGCGACGTAATTTACATACGAATGCGCAACTATAAAAGAGACACGTTACGTCATACTTTCCAATCATTCGACCATATATCCCAATCTTTTATAAGCTTCCCCGAAATTCACTCGATAAAAACCACAAAAAACATTTCCTTTTCACGTGTTCTCCTCCAATGCAAAAAATCAACGCGTATTTTGGCAATCAAACGTACTTCTGCGTTTACGTCGCGATTAACGCGACAAACATACAAAATGGTCATCGAATTGGAGACGAGCCAGAATTTAATAGGCGAAACTGGCTATATTGGCGGATAATTGGATGCTTCAAGGAGTTGGCGAATTTCAGGTGCCAACGATGGCCGAGATTTTGTCGATGTTCAGGTAGTGTCGTAGTTGTGTATGATGAGGCAATGTAAATTAGCAAATTTAACTGGTTTATGGTGTATTTTTCGGCGGTTTTTTTCTCTCTCCGTTCATGTTAATTTGTGGTCGGGTTTGATCCGATTTATGACGGTTGTCAGAGCATCGAAGGTTCGGTGAATTTGGATATTTCGCTGGGTCAGGTTTTTTTTTCGAGGTGTGGATATGAGGACTGGTTATTCAAAGGATGTTTTTCGCGAAAAAATTTATAATACGCGTTTTAGAAATTTCTCGCTCGTGGATAAAATTTCAGTAACAGTAAAATTTGAACTGAACCGGATTTTCTAAAAATATATTTAATCCTACAAAGATATTTATTAAAAAAAGTGATTTCGTCCAGTCATTTCCACAATTTTCAATGAAAGTATACTTGGTTTGTTTTCATACGAGTAGGAGTTATTCAAATAATTTTTTTAGGTAAGATTTTCGTTATAATATTAATATTGCTAGAGGGCAGGGAAAAATTTCTCTAAAGTTCACTTCGATTTTATATTCAAATTAAATTTCTCCATTACCACTAAACACTCACACGATCTTTCGACTGTCGCATTACTCAACACACATCTGTTGCCTCTTTGCGAATAACTTTTTTCCAAAGCTCCATCGGGCACACGCTATCGCTCGTCTATGGGATAATTTCGTCCACGCCATTAAAACATAAAACATCTTGGTATTGTTTATCCAACACTTTCAACACCTACGTGGAACGGATAAGGCGCGCGTTTTCAAGAGACCTGCAAAGAGCTCGTTGAGTTAAAACACCGCGCGTAGAACTCGGTGAAAACCAGACCACACGTATATTAAATTAGAGAACTCGTACAGGGTGAATAAGACTCAGCAACGATACACCGAATGAGAAAAAACCTCTAGAGAAAGAAAAAGTGTCTGTCATCGATAGTACCGTTCTACGTTTGAGGGCTTGGCTAGTCTGGGCGAAAACGGCTAACTAAAAGCAAGCAGAATGGAATCTACTTCACAAATCACATATTCATACTGGTTTACCTGACAAGGTATTACGACAAGACATCTTCGACCACAACAACTTTTACAGCATTCACACTTTCTCAACTCTTACAACTTTTCGACTTCTACCACTTATGCAACTTTCACACTTTATCAACTTTTACAACTTTT
>QBDW01005956.1:0-23796 GCA_003261595.1 Maconellicoccus hirsutus | reverse complement strand
ACAACTTTTCGACTTCTACCACTTATGCAACTTTCACACTTTATCAACTTTTACAACTTTTCTCACTTTCACAACTTTCATAACCTTCATAACTTCACAGGACTTTTACAACATTTACAACTTTTGCAACTTTTTACAACCTTCTCAACTTTCACAACTTTAACTACTTTCACAACTACCACAACTTTCCCAACTTTCACAACTTTCACAACTTCCATGACTTCACAAATTCTGCAACTTTTACAACTTTTACGCTTCCTCAACTTACAACTTTCGCAACCTTCCGACTTTCACAACTTTAGCAACCTTTACACTTTCTCAACTTTGGCAACTTTCACACTTTCTCAACTTTTACAACTTTTACACTTTCTCAACTCTTACAACTTTTACATCTTTCCGACTTTCACAACTGTAACAACTTAAACAACATCCACACTTTCTCAACTTTCGACCTAAACAACTTTTACAGCATTCACACTTTCTCAACTCTTACAACTTTTCGACTTCTACAACTTTTGCAACTTTCACACTTTATCAACTTTTACAACTTTTCTCACTTTCACAACTTTCACAACCTTCATGACTTCACAAATTCTGCAACTTTTACAAGTTTTACACCTTCTCAACTTACAACTTTCGCAATTTTCCGACTTTCGCAACTTTAGCAACTTTTGCAGTTTCTCAACTTTTTACAACTTTCGTGAACTTAAAAACTTTTACAGCATTCACACTTTCTCAACTCTTACAACTTTTCGACTTCTACAACTTTTGCAACTTTCACACTTTATCAACTTTTACATCTTTTCCCACTTTCACAACTTTCACAACCTTCATGACTGCACAGGACTTTTACAACATTTACAACTTTTGCAACTTTTTACAACTTTCTTAACTTTCACAACTATAACTACTTTCACAACTGCCACAACTTTCCCAACTTTCACAACTTTCCCAACTTTCACAACTTTCACAACCTTCATGACTTCACAAATTCTACAACTTTTACAACTTTTACACTTTCTCAACTTACAACTTTCGCAACTTTCTGACTTTCACAACTTTAGCAACTTTTACACTTTCTCAACCTTTTATAACTTTTGCAACTTTTACGACTTGCACAACTTCCACACTTTCTCAACTTTTTACAACTTTTGCAACTTTCTGACTATCACAACTTCAACAACTTTCGTGACCTTAACTTTTACAGCATTCACACTTTCTCAACTCTTACAACTTTTTGACTTTTACAACTTTTGCGACTTTCACTCTTTATCAACTTTTACAACTTTTCTCACTTTCACAACTTACAACTTTAGCAACTTTTACACTTTCTCAACTTTTCATAACTTTTGCAACTTTCTGACTTCCGCAACTTCAACAACATTCGTGACCTTAACAACATTTACCGCATTCACACTTTCTCAACTTTTACAGCTTTTCTCATTTTCACAACTTTCACGACATTTACAACTTTTACACTTTCTCAACTTACAACTTTTGAAACTTTCCGACTTTCACAACTTTAACTACTTTCACAACTGTCACAACATTCTCAACTTTCAGAACTTTTGGAACTTTCATACTTCAACAACTTTTGCAACCTTCATGATTTTCCGACCACTTCAACTTTTACAACTTTCAGTACTCAAACAACTTTTTCAACTATCGCACTTTCTCAACTTTTACAACTTTCCGACTTCTACAACTTTTGTAACCTTCACGACTTTCACAACATCAACAACGTTCGTGACTTTCACAACTTTTACAACATTCTGACTTTCACAACTTTCACAACCTTCATGACTTTACAAATTCTGCAACTTTTACACCTTCTCAACTTACAACTTTCGCAACTTTCCGACTTTCACAACTTTAGCAACTTTTGCAGTTTCTCAACTTTTTACAACTTTCGTGAACTTGAAAACTTTTACAGCATTCACACTTTCTCAACTCTTACAACTTTTCGACTTCTACAACTTTTGCAACTTTCACACTTTATCAACTTTTACAACTTTTCTCACTTTCACAACTTTCACAACCTTCATGACTTTACAAATTCTCTAACTTTTACAACTTTTACACTTTCTCAACTTACAACTTTTGCAACTATCTGACTTTCACAACATTCCCACTTTCACAACTTTCACGACTTTTACAACTTTCACAACCTTCATGACTTTACAAATTCTGCAACTTTTACAACTTTCTCAACTTACAACTTTTGCAAATTTCTGACTTTCACAACTTCAACAGCGCGTTCACAATGTTGTTCAAGTTCTAAAAGTTTTGAAGTTGTGAAAGCTGAGAAAGTTGTGACGGTTGTGTAAAGGTGTGAATATTGTGAAATTTCCAAAAAGCGTTAAAGTTGCAAAAGTTGTGAAAAGCTAAAAAAGTGTAAAAGTTGTTGAACTTGTGAATGTAGGAAAGTTGCAAAAGTTGTAAGTTGAAAAAGTGTGAAAGTTGTGGTGTCGGTTAGGCTTATATCCGGATAAGCCAACACACATATTATCGGGCCGTCACGCTGAGACGGTCCTTCGAAACGAACATGAGTATCTCAAAGTAGATCGTGGGGTCACCCGATGGAGGCAGCAGCGTCTTTAAACAAAGAATACAAAAATAATTTGGGCTGCCATCCCCAGGATTTAATTTAGAGGCTCCAGCATGGTGGCTGGATCATCCCACGGGGGATGATGACCGAAAGGTGAAGGGGCGGAAAATAAAGACAAAGGAGGCTTGTTAGCCTAACAATTGACTATATTAATGAAACGACGAAAACAAACAACAAAACTTAATTAATATAAAATAAATTAGCCTATTCGGCTCTTAAAACATGATAATTATAATAATAACTAATAAATCAAAACAAACTTATCTCTTTAGGCCTTGACGAAGATGGCTCCTCGGAAGCTCACCACCAACACATATGTCGCAAATTAATCACCAATTAAAACAAAAATTAACCGCATGAAAAGTTGAAATTAATTACGATTAATTAATTTAAATTTTACATTGTCTTTTTGCAGGAAAATCGCGATAGGGAAAAGTTAGGAAAAATTCGAAAGGAGACTACGTCTTTACTCTTGAAAGGTCCAGAACGCAGTCGCTTGCCACATACGTGGCAAGCTCCCACGTAGTCGGAGCACAACCGGTTCGCCGGTGGTGCACTCTCGCGATATCAAAAGAGACAGGGTTGGGTAGGTCTAGCAACCTACTCAACTCTGTGCTAATTTTAATTTTTAATTAATAACCGAAGATTTTTAAATTTTGTACAAGGCCCCCTGATTTTGATACCACATATATGCCCCCCCCCGGAAAAGAAAACTTCTTGCAAGTTTTCTTCCTCCGGCAGGACAGCACGTGGACCAAAATCAGGGTCCGGATCGAAAGAGGAATTTTAAAAAGATTAATTTTGTAGTGCACCACCAACCAAACGGCTGTGCTAGTTTTATGATATTTTTTTTTTTTTTTTTTTTTTTTTTTCGTATAAAATTTGACTAAAAGTTACGCCGAAACTGTCAATTGATTTTGGTTAAATTTTGAATTTAGATGTTTTGATTATTTACTATTTTGTTAGGAATTTACGGTTAGGTTAGTTAGTTTTTAGGGTATTATTATTATTTTTGAAAAAATGTTTTTAGAATAAAATTTATTATTATAATTTTGCTTTATAGTATTATTTTTCTTTGTTCACAAGAGATTAACGTTCGAACATATGCGTCAGCCATGTCGGCCTTAACAAGCGCCTAAGTGCCATCTCCGTCTATGTAAAAAAAAATAAAGAAAATGAACAAGATAAAACAATAGAATAGGATCTATGGCACCTTGCCTGGAAAGTTTAAAAAAAATAAAAACAATAATAGAAACTATTTCCAATAACTTTGGAATACTTTTTAAAAAAAAAAGAACTAAAAAAAAAATGAACATATACTAATAATAAAAAGGAAACTTTCAAAACTTTCAAAAAAAAAAACGTAGCCTTACTGGCCAAAGTATTATATACAAAAAGAAATAAAAATAAAATAAAATAACCAGTCTTTGTTAATAATTCTAAATAGTAATATTTACATCTTAATACTACAATGATAAACTAATTCGACGCGTTTGGCCAACTTTAACATGATCGCCGCCAATTACATCTTAACAACGGTAATTCGCCGAATTGTGAGCCTCTTGGCTACTGATTAACGGATCCAATCTACGAATTGCAACCATTTGGGTGTCTCGGATGCCCTGCCCGGATCTCCACGTCTCGATTCATACATCATCCAGCCACTATCGCGATCAATCTTGGCGCCATGAGCTGCCAGCCAGGCTTGGCCAATAACCAGTAAGGGTGCTTCCGGTGTCCATTGATCGATTATAAAACATTCCACCGTACAGTTAATAGCACTATGTCGAAAGTTAAAAGCATATCGGGCCCTTCTCTTCCGGCGCAGGGCCAACTGAAATATACCACCATACAGAGAGACATTAGTTGGCTTGATCGAATGGCCAACTCTCACAGCCTAATATTCCTAACATTTGCCCTAACAACTTTTTCGGGATTTGCCTTCAAGACGAGTTCATAATAATTTGGAAATATCTCTCCTTTTACAATATACGGGCCTACAAACTTTGGGGCCAATTTCGAACTAAACCTATTTACGAGACTTGACAGATAGTTCGTCTTGATAAAGACGGTTTGTCCTACAGCTAGCTTAATGTTCGACCTGCGCGAGCTGTATATTTGTCTTAATTTCAGGCTCCTCTCTAAATTTCGTCGAGTTTCGGCCAATACGGCCTCATAGCTAAACGGTTTGGCGTCGAACTTTGCCATCGCTTCGTCAACCTTGTCGAGATGTTGGACTCCTTTCATGACTTCTGATGGAATCGTCTTCGTGGTCGTGTTTTCTATCGTGTTAATCTTCGTTTCGATCGCTGGCAAAAGGTTCGGCCACTTCGTCTGTTTGCCATCACATCCTAGTCTAATGGAGGCGGCTAACCCAGACATAACCCGTTCGGCTGGGTTCGACGACGGTGTATAAGTGGCGGTGTATTGGAGTTTGATCTTGAGTTTATTGGCATTCTCCCGCCAGATGTTTGCCCTAAAGGCTGGACCATTATCGGAGATGAGTATGGATGGACGGCCAAATTCTTCAATCCATCGTTTGAGGCAGCTTATAGCGGCTACCGATGTCGCACCTTTGGTCGCGTATAAGCGGACGAACTTGGAGAACTGGTCTTGGAAAACCAGAACATTTTTTACTCCGAAACGACCGGTAGGCAATGGGCCGAAATAATCGATGGCCACATGTTGGTTCGGCTCCGTTGGTAGTTCACGATGTAAAGAACCGCGTATCGTATATCCATTCTTCGCCATCTTGCATTCAACACATTTCTCGACATACTTTTGAATTTGGCTTACTAAGCCCGGCCAATCGAAATGTCTTCTAACTAGAGTTACCAATCGCGTTATCCCACAGTGGATGTATTGATGATGGTAGTAGTGAATTAACCGGTTTCGAATCTTGAATGGAACAAAGATTCGCATCACGTTGTCACTACCTCTCCACTGGTATAATTCATCATCGCGTTTAATAAGCCTACTGGCTCGCCGTTTCCGTAACTGGGCTAATATCTTATCATTCGCCTGAAGTTCCGGTATCCGCTTCAAATCACGTCTCAGCGAAGTATCCATGGTTGTTTGGAATATGTTGACCTCACAGTCTCGATCACAGGCAAAGTCCGGTGGATTTGGCTTCAACATGGCCCTATGGAATCTTGAAAGGGCGTCAGCTACTTGATTTTTGGCTCCCGCAATGTGCTTCATCTCGATGTCAAAGTTTTCGAAAAATAAAAGCCATCGGATCACACGAGGTGGTAGTGTGTCCTTGATCTTCATGAACGTTGCGGCTATATGGTCGGTATAGATAATGACCTTGTGGCCAAGTAAGAAATGTAAATTCTTGGCCAATGTATGAACAATAGCTAGTAACTCCAATTCCGTGATGGTGTAGTTCTTTTCATGCTTGTGGAGTGTTCGGCTTGAGAAAGTAATTGGTGTTGGCCTATCTTCATCATCAAGCTGGTAAATGGCCCCTCCGACTCCATTGATTGACGCATCGCAAAATAGACAAAACGGCTTACTGAAGTCCGGGTATGATTGCAGCGTAACCATGGCCAAATTTGACTTGAGCTGCTCGAAAGCCTCTTCGCATTCGCGTGTCCACTGGAATTTCTTGGTTTGCTCCGTGAGCTCGTACAAAGGCTGCGACTTTTTAGCAATTTCCGGGATGAACTTTCGGTAGTAATTGATCATCCCTAAGAACGATTGGACTTCTTTTCTATTTCGCGGTCGTGGATACTCTTGTATTCCCATCACACGCTTCGGGTCCGGTCTTAAGCCTTTGCGGTTGATAATTAGGCCCAGATACTTGGTTTCGTTCTTCCCCCATTGGCACTTCTTCTCATTCAACGTCATCTTCGCCTCTTCGATCTGGCTTAGCACTCTATCGATATGGTTAAGATGGTCTTGCCACGTCCGACTATAAACGAGGACGTCATCCACGTAGCAAATGGTGAACGTATCAGTATGAGCCAACACTATCTTCAAGGCTGCAATGAACGCCGGCATACTATCCTTGGTGCCATATGGTACTCTGGTGAATTGGTAGTGGCTTCCATCGTACGAGAATGCACACACTTCTTGCGATTCCTTGGCCAAAGGTATTTGAAGAAAGCCGTTCGCGAAATCCAGTGATGTGAAAAAGTTAGTTCCTCCTAACATCGACGTGATTTCTTCCAGTTTCGGAACCTCATTCGCGTGCATATGCAAATACGGGTTTAACGGGCGAAAATCACCACACGCTCTGGTCGTACCATTCGCTTTCGTTGCATAAACGAGTGCAACCCTATGGGGTGATTTTGATGGAATTATTATGCCTTCTTTGAGCCATTGGGCTATAATTGCATCAACTTCGGCTTTCTTAGCCATCGGCGGTGCTCTGTACTTAGTATGGATTAGCTCCGGCTTCTCCTTAAACCGGAATTGGTGAACATATTTCGAGCATCGGCCGATTTCGTCTCTGAAGACTTGCCTGTGCTTGTTTAGCACATGATTTAGCTCACGGATTTGATCTTGAGCCAACGTTGTTTCGGCTGATTCAACCTGGATGGACGCGACGTTAGCCTCGGGCTTCCGGTTCAGACTCTGCGCCCGAGGCGCTCCCGAAAATTCGGCTTCGTTAATTCGACATTCATGATATCTTGAGGCTGACAATTAGACTTAGCCAGACGGGCTCTTGTGATCTTCGCTGTTGAATACCAATCGATAGACTTTCCAAGATCCAACTCTACTACATTCGCTTCACACAATTCTTTGCAGCGATATGGGATGACAACACGTTGACGGCATCCTGGATAAGCGATCTCTATTTGCCGACGTGGGTGGTGAATATCGACCTTAAAATCATCAAGGAAAGTTCTCCCTAACAGGATCTTCGCGTTTAGTCCACTGATGATTGTAACTGGCGTCTCGCAATCTTCTTTGATGTTATCTTCTACAGCTGCGAATCTAAAACGAAGTACAGCTGTGGCTACCGGTTTTATCTTAGCCTTTCCTGTCGCTTGTTGAAATGTTTTTGAGCTTCCGCGGCAGGGTACGATTGCTGAAATAGCCACTTGGCCACTACTTCGTAAATCTTCAAAATAATCCTCCTGGACCAGCACGTGACTAGCGCCGCTATCGATTAATGCGTACACATTTTGTCCGTTTATCTCTAACGTTATTTCAGGACGGGCGTCCAAAGCTTGGAGTTTACGAATCGCCTTCTTAGTATGATCGTCTTCTTCGATATCGTCCTCAAATGTGGCAATAAGGCACTCTGGTTCGAGTGATGTATCTTCTTCAGATGCAGATTCTAATTGGATGATATCCTCAGTAGCAAATACATCTTCATCCACCTCGGACGACTGAACGGCTTCCTCGTCAAACAAATTTACCGTTGGTTGGACTTTAGCTGGTTGTTCCTTGGCCAAATACATTAAATATCGACTTAGGCCAAATTCGACAGCCTCATTCCCTTTCTGGCTCCAATGTAAGCGATCAGGCCTACCATCCGGAGTTAAACGCTGATATAACGATAGTTTCGGGTCATACAATACTCTGCCTTTATAGACATACTTCCATCTCTTGATATCGTGGAATTCCGGGTCGTTTCTACGCTGGGTAAATTTACGGAATATATCAAAAACTCGTACAGTAGCCGTATGGGCACGTGATTCCATCCATATACTCGTATTGATCTCCTCTAGATTTCGCCAATAGTTCTCGTTTTGGTCCAATGCTGGTGATATGTTGAAAAGTAGCAGCTTGGTCAGTTGTGGATTACCTTGGACTATTATCCTGAGTACTTCGGCCAATTTCGTACGCCACACATCGGCCGCAAAATCTTTTCTATAGACGTCATTGCTACCGATGCATATAATCAGTTTGTTTGAAGCTAACCGCGGGTCTGTCTTTAAATCTTTTAATAGCGCGTCGATATCGTATCCAGATTTGCACATTCTGTATTCAGCTCTAGAGCCGTTAAACAGATTGATGAAACGGCGTAGATGGGAGTCGCCGATTAGTTGGAAACCTTTCCATAAGGCTGGTTGCAAACGGTCGTTCGGCCTAGATGTTGACGATGATGATGATGGTGGGCTCTTAATCCGATTCGCATTCGGTTTGCTGGTTGGTGGTTGAGCCCTCACCACCAACCCGCTGGCGTTTCCCGCCGGCTTCGATTTGATCATAGCCTTCTTGGCTCTAACGTTCTTCTGGAAGTTCGCAATAATTTCTTCGTCCGTAACTTCGCTTTCGATTTCGTCATACGATCCTCGGACGTAGGATTCAACTTCCTCTTCATACTGACTCTCAGGCATAGTTTCTTCTTCATCCAGTTCGACTGCCTTAGCTTCACGATACGATTTTCGAGGAGGATTCGATTTACGCGGCGCTGGCCTACTGAAACGTTGTGGCCTTTTGACCTCCTCTTCGCCTTGCTTATTTTCAGGTGAGAATCTTGGCTGATATGAGTTGTTGGTGTATTTCTTTATTACGTTGATCGGCTTCCTAAAAGGTAGCCTGTTAATACGAGTCTGAGCTACCTCGACGTCCAGCTTCTCGATCACCGTCTCTACGTTGTCGCCTGACTTCATCCAGACTTCTATTAGATGGCTATATGTCCGGGCTACTCGCTGCTTTATCGCTTCAACGAAACTCTCTGTATCGATTTGGGTGTTGAACTCGAGACTGTCCCACCAAAACGAAATATATTCCGCGATAGTTTCGCCGGGATATTGAGGATGTTCGGAGTTCAGGAAATAACGGATTTCTGTAAGCTGTGTTTGCCGAGAATAAAAACGGTCTTTAAATTTCCGGGACAAATCTTCCATCGATGATCTCCGATTGATAGACGATGTGGCCCATCGCTGGGCTTCACCCCTCATCAGCGCACGAAATGAATTGAGCTCATCGCCCTCACTCTCGCAGTAAGGCTGTATGGCTTCACGCCATTGGTTAAGTAATCTGGCCGCGTTCCTCTCATCGGTCCTTGGATCCCATGGTTTGATGTCCAAGTACTTGTTATAGAGTCGTTTGAGGACCTGCGTCGAGTTGTTGGTTACTGGACGTACGACATCATCCTCCTCGTTCGTTGTTGATCTTAAAGTTCGCGTAACTGGAACCAATGAAGGCCTAAACGTATTTCTTCGATTTGCACGTCTCGTGTTATTCATGAAAGATTGGCCGTTATCGTCATCCAGCGATCTGATATCCTCATCGCGATTTAGAATATCAGTGATATTACCCTGCCGCTGAGTTCGATCAGTACTTGATCTCCTGGAAGAAGACGGGTTGGAAGTAGGTCGGTCTTCACGATATGTGGGAGCCTCTTGAGCTTGGTCGTTTACGATTTCGTCCCTCGGAAATGATGCCATCAGTTGTTCAGCTACCATTTCACTACAAGCTTGTCGGCTAGTACTTGGTTGCGGATCTCCCTTCGATCTGATCGTTACTGCTGTATCACTAATCTTGTCGTTGGACCTACAGGCCAGTCTCTTCTCAAGATCCTCTAATACCTGATCAACGTGACGATACATTTCCTTAATTTTTCTATCTTGTTCCTTTTCTATTTTCTCCAATCGCTCGTTTATCTTCTTGAGAGTCTCTGTCATTGCCCTTTCAAAATTTTTCATAAGCTGATAACTCGCTTCATTTTGTCGGCTCGATTCTTCAAATCTCCTGTCATTTTCCGTGTCTTTACGTCTTAATTCTCCTCGATATTTCTCGTTATCCTTTACGACATCATCGACACGCTTTTCCAATTCTCCTCTCAGCGAGTTCAGTACAGCCATTATGGCCGAATTCGGAATATCTCCTTGGCTCGATGATCCATGAGGCGTAGTCGGTGCGGATTGAGTATTAGTTATCGTAAGCTTGGCTGGCTTCACAATATTTTCGATGTTGCCCTTTGGGGCCGCCTTAGCCGTTGAATTCGGATCTGTTTGTACGTTTACCGATATGGGTGCAGTCGCGTTGGCTGCTTGATCGTTGGCCTTTATCTTGGCCACCTCCGACGGATCAAGCGCCTGTCTTCCCTTATTTTTTCCTTCAGGTGATGTTTTCGGTGGGGTTTTCTTTGGTGACATATCAATCGCGTGTATAATTTTATAATTCGTATATAAAAATACTAAAACTAGTAAGAAGAAAATATTTGAGGAGACCGTGGAGTGAAACAACCACCATAACTGAAGCTCGCCAGAAGTCGTTAAAAGAAATCGTGAAATAAATTTATTAAATGGGGGATAATAAAAAATAAAAAATAAATAAATAAATAATTAATTAATTGGGGAGTTGTATTTATTTATTAGGGTGTCGTCCGAAGATTAGGCTTGTGAGAGCTGAAATTTATATATATATGTAGATAACATCTGTAATACATGAGTGCACAAATAAATAATCGAATCGAAAATAATGCATCATAAATAATATTTTTAAGAGTTGCGTAGACACCGCTCGACCACAACATCATTGAAAACATGTCAATATTACCTATGGTCATAATCGAGTATAATTGTCACAGTCGGGTAATAATAAAAAAAAAAAAAAAGAATACAAAGAAATAAATAAAATACCATAATATAAATATTCATTTATTTCGCACACCTTCCTGCTTATCGATTTCGTATTTTGTTCATCATAATTCGGTTCATTTACTAGCAACTTCACACCCAAGGCCGAGAAGTAGGTCAACAACATGCATCCTATCATAACATGTTGCACCCACTTCACAAAAGCAACGTCCAATACTTCAAACACTCATATTTGACGCTCTTTTGTCCCTTCTAGTTATGAATCATACCTTAGCCAGATCAGCTCAGACCCAGATAGGTAGGCCGCAACCAATCCAGCTTCCGACACCTGCACGCTAACCTACCACTTAGGCAACGTGGGGCTCGAACCCATGACCCAAACTAGACCGGGCTTGGTTACTTTAAACTTCAAATGATTCATCCAAAAACTCAAAATTTTGACAAACCAAAAAATAAATCGAAAGGAATAAATAGATAAATAAATAATAATTTAAATTGATCTTAAATTTCGAAAATTTTTCGTAACCAAAAGAAAAAGAAATTTTGAATAAATAACAAAACAAAAAAAAAATGTCGTAAATAATTTTGAATAATAACCATACTCTAATACTTGAAAAAGATCGAATAATAATAATATTACGTATTTTAGAACCAATTAAATGACTTTGCCTACGTTGGCATTAATTCGGCAAATATTGTCAATCTGGTGTATGCGGGAGGTATCTCTGTCCTAATCGGGCGCGCGGCAATCGCTCACCAGTTCGGCGATCGTCGAGCTCTTCTTACACGTTGGGCGCCACTCGTGATTTCTAACGGCCTCACGAGAAACCGGCGTCCTACGTTATGATATGCGTAGAAACGCATTTCTACGCCTACCATATCATATCGATGTTACACGCAAAACGATTTGGTCGACCATCACTCTCGCTTTCGTTTGTGTCGACCACTTTTACTTTTCTCCGAAACGGGTAGGCCAACGAGACCAGCGCGCGCATTTTGCACTTCGCCTTCCTCCCTTCCAGCCTAGCCGTTTGGCTTCGATCATCGTTCAGCCAAGTTACACTCATCTCAACCGGCTGTGTGTGCAGCGGCCGGCCATGCTTCGTGTATATACACTAACACTACCGCGCGCCTACACACACAGACTTACGGATTTCGGCGAACTCTCGTCAATTACGTCGTTCCTCGATGCTGCGTTGCCGATGTTCCTATATAGCACGCATTCGAGGCATACGTCTTATCGTATTTACGTCTTTCCTTTTAAAACATGTGTCGTATTTTTAAATTTCGTATATCTTTATCTTATAATCGGGAATTGGTCTTAACTACATCATCGTTTTTTTAGTAGATAAAAATCATTAATCGGAATTTGGTTTACATAAAATAATCATAACAATATAAAATCATTTTCGGGGTAAGCTTCACGCTCGGGGTTTGGCTTTTATTGCCAAAAAGCCAAAAAAAAACTCAAATATTCATAACAGATCAAAACAAAATTTGCCCGAGGGCAACCGACTTTATATGCCCAAAAGCCGTGAAAACACAGGGGGTCCATGCAATTGAATGCACAGTCGAAACACATCTTATTCAAAACAGTTCAAAACGCTTTTGAAGCCGGAAGCTTCCGAATGTTTAACGACCGGTAGTCCTTTGTTTTGGGCTAAAGAGCCTCTTCATAAAATTATTCATATTGACAAGATCGGGTAATTCTTATCGCTTATAATTAAATTAAAGCGAGATTGTCTTATTCGGGTAATTAACCAATTACACAAACTGAGTATTTATATAATTAGCCATTAGGCCTTACCGGATTATTAGGCGGAACAATTGACATTTTCTCTCCGTTTTCAGATCGATTGGCTCCACGAAACGCTTTTCTCGAATATATCAATGCACTCACGTAACGAGGAATTTTACTTTATTAAAACGAAATATTTAGTAAGAAAATCAAACACGAAAATAAACATATATGTGCACATCATTACAACATGAAAATGCATATGTCTGACGATCTATAATAACGTGATGTTTACGTTTTGCTATCGGCTTCGTTTCTCTAGCCGATCATGCGCTCTCTACATTTAGCCAATTCGGCCGTGTTGCCTATTTGTTGGCTAAACGATTCATATCTCAACATGCCTAATTTATTAGCCAAAAGGGCAATATCAAACCGGTTTGGTTGATATTTTTATTTTGGATTTTTTGCATCCTTTTGATTTTGAATTTTTAAATTTTTATATTTTAGGGATTTTAATTTTAATTGGGGGTTCTTTTTTTTTAATTTAATAATTTTAAATACCTACTATTTTTAACGTAGGCCTAACTTTAGAAGTCGCTTCGCGAGCTTTTAAACCCTAAGGAGGCATAAACCAAATTTGCCGTCCTTCGGGCCCCACGTTGGGCGCCATATAAATAATATGTGGTGTCGGTTAGGCTTATATCCGGATAAGCCAACACACATATTATCGGGCCGTCACGCTGAGACGGTCCTTCGAAACGAACATGAGTATCTCAAAGTAGATCGTGGGGTCACCCGATGGAGGCAGCAGCGTCTTTAAACAAAGAATACAAAAATAATTTGGGCTGCCATCCCCAGGATTTAATTTAGAGGCTCCAGCATGGTGGCTGGATCATCCCACGGGGGATGATGACCGAAAGGTGAAGGGGCGGAAAATAAAGACAAAGGAGGCTTGTTAGCCTAACAATTGACTATATTAATGAAACGACGAAAACAAACAACAAAACTTAATTAATATAAAATAAATTAGCCTATTCGGCTCTTAAAACATGATAATTATAATAATAACTAATAAATCAAAACAAACTTATCTCTTTAGGCCTTGACGAAGATGGCTCCTCGGAAGCTCACCACCAACACATATGTCGCAAATTAATCACCAATTAAAACAAAAATTAACCGCATGAAAAGTTGAAATTAATTACGATTAATTAATTTAAATTTTACATTGTCTTTTTGCAGGAAAATCGCGATAGGGAAAAGTTAGGAAAAATTCGAAAGGAGACTACGTCTTTACTCTTGAAAGGTCCAGAACGCAGTCGCTTGCCACATACGTGGCAAGCTCCCACGTAGTCGGAGCACAACCGGTTCGCCGGTGGTGCACTCTCGCGATATCAAAAGAGACAGGGTTGGGTAGGTCTAGCAACCTACTCAACTCTGTGCTAATTTTAATTTTTAATTAATAACCGAAGATTTTTAAATTTTGTACAAGGCCCCCTGATTTTGATACCACAAAGTTGATACCGTGTGAAAGTGGTTAAAGTTGTAAAAAGTTGAGAAAGTGTTAGAGTTGTTGAAGTTGTGAAAGTTGGAAAGTTGCAAAAGTTGTAAGTTGAGAAAGTGTAGGAGATGTAAAAATTGATAAAGTGTGAAAGTTGTAAAAGTTGTCAACGTCACGAAAGTTGTTGAAGTTGCGGAAGTCAGAAAGTAGTAAAAGTTGTAAAAGTTACAAAAGTTGTAAAAAGCTGAAGAAGTGTAAAAGTTGTTAAAGTTATGAAAGTCAGAAAGTTGTAAAACTTGGCGAATTTGTAGAGTCATGAAGGTAGTGAAAGTTGTGAAAGTCAGAATGTTGGAATAGTTGGAAAAGTTGCAAAAGCTGCAAAAAGTTGTGAAAGTCACGAATGTTGTTGAAGTTGTGAAAGTCGTGAAGGTTACAAAAGTTGTAGAAGTCGGAAAGTTGTAAAAGTTGAAACAGTTGCGAAAGTTGTAAAAGTTGAAGAGATCGGAAAGTTGTGAATGTCGTAAAAGTTGTAAAAGTTGCAAAGGTGAATGTCATGGATGTTGTTGAAGTTGTGAAAGTCGTGAAGGTTGCAAAAGTTGTTGAAGTATGAATGTTCCAAAAGTTGTGAAAGTTGGGAAAGTTGTGGCAGTTGTGAAAGTTGAGAAAGTTGTAAAAAGTTGCAAAAGTTGTAAGTGTTGTAAAAGTCCTGTGAAGTCATGAAGGTTGTGAAAGTTGTGAAAGTGAGAAAAGTTGAAAAAGTTGATAAAGTGTAAAAGTTGCCAATGTTGAGGAAGTGTAAAAGTTTTTAATGTTGTGAAAGTCGGAATGTTGCAAAAGTTTTAAAAAGTTGAGAAAGTGTAAAAGTTGCTAAAGTTGTGAAAGTCGGAAGGTTGCAAAAGTTGTAAGTTGAGGAAAGAGTCAGGAAGGTTATGAAGATGTAAAAGTTGATAAAGTGTGAAAGTTGCAAAAGTTGTAGAAGTCGAAAAGTTGTAAGAGTTGAGAAAGTGTGAATACTGTAAAAGTTTTTAAGTTCACGAAAGTTGTAAAAAGTTGAGAAACTGCAAAAGTTGCTAAAGTTGCGAAAGTCGGAAAGTTGCGAAAGTTGTAAGTTGAGAAGGTGTAAAACTTGTAAAAGTTGCAGAATTTGTGAAGTCATGAAGGTTGTGAAAGTTGTGAAAGTGAGAAAAGTTGTAAAAGTTGATAAAGTGTGAATGTTGCCAAAGTTGAGGAAGTGTAAAAGTTTTTAATGTTGTGAAAGTCGGAAAGCTGCAAAAGTTTTAAAAAGTTGAGGAAGTGTAAAAGTTGCTAAAGTTGTGAAAGTCGGAAGGTTGCAAAAGTTGTAAGTTGAGGAAGTGTAAAAGTTGTAAAAGTTGCAGAATTTGTAGAGTCATGAAGGTTATGAAAGTTGTGAAAGTGAGAAAAGTTGTAAAAGTTGATAAAGTGTGAAAGTTGCAAAAGTTGTAGAAGTCGAAAAGTTGTAAGAGTTGAGAAAGTGTGAATGCTGTAAAAGTTGTTTAGGTCGAAAGTTGAGAAAGTGTGGATGTTGTTTAAGTTGTTACAGTTGTGAAAGTCGGAAAGATGTAAAAGTTGTAAGAGTTGAGAAAGTGTAAAAGTTGTAAAAGTTGAGAAAGTGTGAAAGTTGCCAAAGTTGAGAAAGTGTAAAGGTTGCTAAAGTTGTGAAAGTCGGAAGGTTGCGAAAGTTGTAAGTTGAGGAAGCGTAAAAGTTGTAAAAGTTGCAGAATTTGTGAAGTCATGGAAGTTGTGAAAGTTGTGAAAGTTGGGAAAGTTGTGGTAGTTGTGAAAGTAGTTAAAGTTGTGAAAGTTGAGAAGGTTGTAAAAAGTTGCAAAAGTTGTAAATGTTGTAAAAGTCCTGTGAAGTTATGAAGGTTATGAAAGTTGTGAAAGTGAGAAAAGTTGTAAAAGTTGATAAAGTGTGAAAGTTGCATAAGTGGTAGAAGTCGAAAAGTTGTAAGAGTTGAGAAAGTGTGAATGCTGTAAAAGTTGTTGTGGTCGAAAGTTGAGAAAGTTGTAAAAAGTTGAGAAAGTGTGGATGCTGTTTAAGTTGTTACAGTTGTGAAAGTTGGAAAGATGTAAAAGTTGTAAGAGTTGAGAAAGTGTGAATGCTGTAAAAGTTGTCAAGGTCACGAAAGTTGTTGAAGTTGTGAAAGTCAGAAAGTTGCAAAAGTTGTAAAAAGTTGAGAAAGTGTGGAAGTTGTTCAAGTCGTAAAAGTTGCAAAAGTTATAAAAGGTTGAGAAAGTGTAAAAGTTGCTAAAGTTGTGAAAGTTGTATGTTAAGAAAGTGTAAAAGTTGTAAAAGTTGCAGAATTTGTAAAGTCATGAAGGTTGAAAGTTGTGAAAGTGAGAAAAGTTGTAAAAGTTGAGAAAGTGTAAAAGTTGTAAAAGTTGATAAAGTGTGAATGCTGTAAATGTTGTTAAGGTAACGAAAGTTGTTGAAGTTGCGGAAGTCAGAGAGTTGGAAAAGTTGGAAAAGTTGGAAAAGTTGTGAAATTAGTAACAGTTGTAAAGTTGTTAAAGTTGCAGAAGTCGTGAAAGTTGTGAAAAGTTGGAAAGTGGGAAAAGTTGTAAAAGTTGAGAAAGTGTTAAAGTTGTAAAATTTGTGAAAGACGTGAATGTTGTGAATGTGGTAAAGGTAAGATGCAAAAGTTGTGAAAGTCATCAACGTTCCAAAAGTTGTGAAAGTCGTGAAAGTGCAAAAGTTGTAAAGGTTGTAATGTTGTAAAAATAGAAGTTGCTAAGGTCATGAAAGTTGAGAAAGTTGTGAAAGTAGTGAAAGTTCCTAAAAGCGTAAAAGTTGTGAAAGTTGTAGAGGTCGGAAAGTTGAAGAAGTTGCTAAAGTCATGAAAGTTGAGAAAGTTGTGACAGTTGTGAAAGTAGTGAAAGTTCCTAAAAGCGTAAAAGTTGTGAAAGTTGTAGAGGTCGGAAAGTTGAAAAAGTTGTGAATGTTGTAAAATGTAAAACATGCAAAGGTGAAAGTCATGAATGTTATTGAAGTTGTGAAAATAGTGAAAGTTGCAAAAGTTGTGGAAGTATGAAAGTTGTAAAAGTTGTGTAAGTTGTATAAGTTGTAAAAGTTATGAAAGTAACGAGAAGAAGGTTTTGAAAAGTGGTAAATGTTGCAAAAGTTGTAAATGTTGTAAATGTTGTAAAAGTCTTGAATGTTGTAGAATGTTGAGATTAAAAGAGTAATTAAGAACGGAAGGAAAATTGGAGAAATTGAAGAAATTGAAGAAAAAATTGTGTAAAAGATTGAGGAAGAAATTAAAATTGAAGAATAAAAATCGAGGAAATTGAAAAAACTTCTGGAAAAAGGTTGCTGAAGAAATGTAGAGAAGTTGTGAATGCAGAATGTTTGGATTAAAAAAGAGATGTAATTCTCTGGGATCACTGCTTCGTCGAATGTTCATCTGAAACAACAAAAAACCAATCAATATTTAAAATACGTACATATTTACTATTCTTCGTAGTTGGACAATAACATTGGCGACTGATCGCAGCAGCAGCAGCAGCAGCAGCAGCAGCAGCAGCAACCACGAATAAGAGAAAAAAAAGAGCTCCACGGAGACAACTCCTCTGATCACTGCTCCACCGGGCGTTCATCTGAAACAAAATTCAAAAAAATTATCAAAAATGTAATTACACTATGCAATGCAGTTGATATTGAAATAAAAGCAATTTATTTAGAAACGAATTGTACTTACCCGAACATCTTAATGAAGTTTTCAATTATTCCTGAAAGATAATCAAGCCTGGAAAAATTTTTCCGTTTCCATAACCTACGGCAGCCACGTTCGTTCAGATAGAATATAAACGCCCAACTCATAATCACTGCTTCACCAGGCGCCACGTTCATCTGAAACGAAACGAAACGAAAAAAAAATGTAAAATTTGATAAAATCAACAATTGAATCGCAGAAAATTTCAAAATAGGAAATACGCAATGAATTGTATAGTTTTCTGTATAAAACGAATTATTTAAATTAACGTACTTACTAACTATCCTGTTATCATGATGAAATTTTCAGCCGTATCCCCCAAAAATGCAATCAAGCCATGAATGCAAGACGAATTACTGAAAATAGTGTACTTACAACGTCATCGTAATGAAATTTTCATCCGCATTTCTGAAGTGCCCGTTTACACAACTTCTAGCAGCTACGGCCAACTCTTGATCACAATTTCACAAGGCTACCTAATCCATCTGAAACAATATTTAAAAAAAACACATATTAATAAATCAATTAATAAAACAGTATTCAAAAAGCATAGAATTATAAGAAACGAAAACAAGTATGCAAAGGTAGGGTAGCTCTACATACATGAGAACATACCATACAAGGGAAGGAACATTACTCGGTGAATGTAAAACCATAACTGATGGAAACGGTTGAATGTCAAAAGAGAATCGGCAACCTGGGAGGAAGGGAAATTTACAAAAATACCAAAACAAATGAGAGTGGATGGAAGAAATAAAATTCCCAGCTGCCCTGTCCTTTTGGAAATTTCCAAAACCACCAAACCAAGTAAACAACAACCCTTTAGACAAAGGCAGGTAAAAATAAAATTCCCAGCTGTCTTTTCTTCTGTCTATTGTGCAACATGTTTACAAGATTCGATAACAATAAACAAAAGAAAATGCAACTTTCCCACGTTTATCATCAGCTTGGGTTGTTTTGATCCTTTTTCAAAAAGGACAAACAAAAATACCCAAACGTGATGTAAACAACCTAGTCATCCAATCAGCGGCGAGAATGGAAGGGTCAACGTCGAGGGAAGGGGTAGCCCGAAAAACTATATATAGAGGTGCACGGGCCATTTTCGAGCTGTCCCGCATAGCGGAAACCCTGGTCCTGAATCCTGGCGTAGCGACTGAGATTGTTGCGTCGTCGGAATCACCGCCGTTCCGTTGAACGCTCAGCGCTGAGTCACAAGGACCCGGTTGGACGTCTGAGAGGTGAGGACGGCGGCGTGGCCTTCGACGTTATGCGCGTTGGGCCTAGGGGCTGGGGGGACAAAACCCCTGCCAGCGGCGTAACGTCACTCGTCGTTCAAAAACTCTGCAGTGCCGTTGCACGCTCCGGCGCAGGGCCGCAAGGCTGCGGTAAGTTTCGGGTGAGGGTAAGGGTTTTTGGGGGCGAGTGTCGTTCGTGCGCAGCACATGTGGTGGCGTCCAGGACGGGTATTGGGGTGTGTGAGGTTTGAGGTGTGTGTGAGAGCGTGTTTTGAGGAGTGTGTGTGTGGTGAGAGTGAGGTTGTGGAGAGTGTGCGAGTTTAAAGCGAGTGTGTTTAGTTCTTGGGGGGAAAACATGGCCACGTAGGTAACTAGGTATTGGGAAGGCGGTCGCGAAGTTGGGGTCGTTTTATTGGGAATTATAAGGAAAAGGGATGAAATAATATATTTTAAGTTATAGTTATAAGGTTTTTTAGGCGAAAGGATTTGCCCGGCCCTTGATATTATTTTAAAGCTTGCGTGTATTGTGTGTTTGTGTAGTTTGTTTTGTTTTTGTTTGGTGCATGGCATGTTTACTAACCATTAACCACTAACAAGTACATTTAACACTAGGTAGGCTTACATTAGTTAGTTAGTTACTTACTGGTTACTAGGTAGGTAGTTACGGGGTTTTTCAAGAAACCCTTTCTACGTTGCAAGTGACCCTTGTCAACAGGAAAGGGTTTCTTTTTCCCCACCAACACTTCGATCAAACAGACTTGCATGACAGATATGTGTTTATTATCTGTCAACCCGATGTCTGGTTGTACAACAAATCAAGGATAACTTATGTTGTCCAACATTCCAAGTAGTCTACCCCAACAGGTAGAAATTTGAATAATACAAGGAACTGTTATGATCAACGTCATGGGAATGGTCAAGTGCCATGGTCATGAGTGACATATATGATCATGTATGACAGGTCATGATGGCCTGACTAATGATGTATGACGGTGTTATGTCATGATTTCCTCATAGTAATATTCGGTATTGTATGCGATGACAAGTACGGGGAATATTCGGTGACATGTCATTGTCATGGTAACGAGTTGACGTTTTCCTCTCATAACGTGTTATGCATGTTTGTCCATATCACCATACCATGTCATACATGATTCATTGTAACGTGACATGGTCAGGAGTGACATATGATCATGTCAAGGTAGCATGTCAAGTAATGTAAAACGATAACAAGTCATTGTAATGATGACACGTCATAGTTACAAGTTCCATTTGACGTTGAATAATACCACAAGTGTCGCACTGCGTAGCAGACTTGCACGCAAGCCGATGTTTGATCATTCCACTCTCTCCTCCCTATTTCGTTGTAACAGCTTTTTTTATCTTTTCTTCGAAACTCTATCAACGAAATAAATTCGATCTGTAGTGCAAGCTTTTATACCCAGGAAATAACATGATAATAATTATTGTCTATGTGAACAATCTTAAAAACAACGTAATCCTGTATATTCAATCTCGAGATGACAAATTTAAAAAAATACAACAAAACAAGACCAATTGAAGTAGAATTAAGGGAGAATGAAGAAAAAATTGAGGGAAAAATTGAAGAAATTGATGAAAAAATTGACAAAAAGGAAGAAATAGAAACAGGTGAAGGAAACATTGAAGAAAAGAATGAAATTGAAGAACAGAACAAAAATCGAAGAAATGGAGGAAAAAATTGAAGAAAATAATTACAGAAAAAAATGAAGGAAAATTGAAGGAGAAATTGAAGAACAAATTATGGCAAAATAAGAAATTTATGAAAAAATTGACGAAAGATTGAGGAAAAAATGAAAAAGAAAAAAATTGAAGGAAAAATTGAAGAGCGAAATAAAGAACATTGAAGGAGGAAAAAATCAAATAAAAATTGAAAAAAATGACATAAAATTGACGAAAAAGAATAAATTAAAGAATAAGATTGTGGAAAAATTGAAATAACCGAAGAAAACATTGAAGAACAGAAATCGAGGAAATCAAAGAAAAAATTGAGAAAAAAAATTGAAGGATAATTGAGGGAGAAATTAATTGAAGAATAAGATTGTGGAGAGAAAAAATGAAAAAAATTGATTGAGGGAGGAAAAAATCAAATAAAAATTGAAAAAAATGACATAAAATTGACGAAAAAGAATAAATTAAAGAATAAGATTGTGGAAAAATTGAAATAACCAAGAAAACATTGAAGAACAGAAATCGAGGAAATCAAAGAAAAAATTGAGAAAAAAATTGAAGAATTGAAGGATAATTGAGGGAGAAATTGAAGGAAAAATTGAGAGAAAAATTGAGGAAAAAATGTAAAGAAAGCAAAGGATTGAGGATAAAATGAAAATAACTGAAGGAAACGAAAAAAAAGTAGAAATGAAAGAACGAAAAAAATCGAGGAAATTGAAGAATTGATCAGCCAGCAGCAGTCACGTTGATGAAGGTGAAGTCGCTAAACCATTAAATTCTCTTCATCATCAAGAAGGATCAGCCAGCAGCAGTCACGTTGATGGAGGAAAAGTCGCTAAACTGTATAAATTCTCTTCATCATCGCTTCACGGGGTGTTCATCTGGAACAAACCGAAAATCGAATAACTACTCGGAATATTCAAAATCCAAGACTAAAACTAAAACAAATTTCGAAATATAGAGTACCCACTAGCCACGTGTTATCATGCCTAACAATAGACATAAAATGCACCGAAGTAATCTGTAAATCAAACATTTACAGTTTTGTAAAAGCAGAGAACGATTAGCACAATTCTTCGTAGTTGGACAATAAAATTGGCGACTGATCGCAGCAGCAGTGGCCACGAATAAGAGAAAAAACAAGAGCTCCATGGAGACAACTCCTCGATCACTGCTTCACCGGACATTCAAATGAAACTAAATTCAAATAAATTGGCAAAACTATAATTACACTATGTGACGCAGTTCATATTGAAACAAAATCAATTTTGAAACGAATTATTTGAGTTAAGGCACTTAATATACCTACCCCAACATCTTAATGAAATTTTCATTTATTCCTGAAAGGTAAGAAAGCCTAGAAAAATTCTTCCGTTACCATAACCCGAGGCGGCCACGTTCAGATAGAATTAAGCGCCCAACTCATGTTCAATGCTTCACTATGCGCCGCGGTCATCTGAAACGAAACGAAAAAAGAATGTTTGAAAAAATCAACAATTGAACCGCAGAAAATTTCAAAAAATACGCAATAAGTTGTACGGTTATGTAATTAATTGACCACGCAAAAAATTCTGTATAAAACGAATTACTTAAATTAACGTACTTACTAATTATCCTGTCATCACGATGAAATTTTCAGCCGTATCCCAGAAATGCAATCAAGCCATGAAAACTTCTTCCATTTTTACGAAACAACTTGCAGTAGCAGTGCCCAACCCTGCTTCACTGCGCACCCGCAATAATCTGAAACGAAATGGAAAAAAAATATCAATTAATGAATCAATTTAAGCAGCTGAATCGCAGAAAATTTCAAGGATAGAAATACGCAATGAGTTGTATAATTGACGAATTAATGAAATCGGTGTACTTACTCCGTCATTGTAATGAAATTGTCATCCGTATTCCTGAAATGTCCGTTTAAACAATTTCCACCACCTACGCCCAACTCTTGATCACGGTTTCATCAGGCTCCCGAATCTATCCGAAACAATATTTTAAAGAAATACCAATTAATGAATCAATTAATCAAACAGTAAATGCAATCAAGCCACGAATGTGTAAGACGAATTACTGAAAATAGTGTACTTACAACGTCATCGTAATGAAATTTTCATCCGCATTTCTGAAGTGCCCGTTTACACAACTTCTAGCAGCTACGGCCAACTCTTGATCACAATTTCACAAGGCTACCTAATCCATCTGAAACAATATTTAAAAAAAACACATATTAATAAATCAATTAATAAAACAGTATTCAAAAAGCATAGAATTATAAGAAACGAAAACAAGTATGCAAAGGTAGGGTAGCTCTACATACATGAGAACATACCATACAAGGGAAGGAACATTACTCGGTGAATGTAAAACCATAACTGATGGAAACGGTTGAATGTCAAAAGAGAATCGGCAACCTGGGAGGAAGGGAAATTTACAAAAATACCAAAACAAATGAGAGTGGATGGAAGAAATAAAATTCCCAGCTGCCCTGTCCTTTTGGAAATTTCCAAAACCACCAAACCAAGTAAACAACAACCCTTTAGACAAAGGCAGGTAAAAATAAAATTCCCAGCTGTCTTTTCTTCTGTCTATTGTGCAACATGTTTACAAGATTCGATAACAATAAACAAAAGAAAATGCAACTTTCCCACGTTTATCATCAGCTTGGGTTGTTTTGATCCTTTTTCAAAAAGGACAAACAAAAATACCCAAACGTGATGTAAACAACCTAGTCATCCAATCAGCGGCGAGAATGGAAGGGTCAAC
>QBDW01005955.1:0-76674 GCA_003261595.1 Maconellicoccus hirsutus | reverse complement strand
AAAATAAAAAAATTAAAAAAATCGAAAAATAATTTTAAATCACGATAGAAATGCTTCCCCCAATTCGAAACCGCTGAATCCGAAAATCGCATCGGCGAGCCGTTCTGGAGCCTCCAGCGCAATTTCCATTTTTCTCCAGGAACTTCGAAATGCTCCAGAAGGCGTCCATTTGAGATTGAGCAGCTAAAAACTTGGTTCTCTCTTATTCTCAAATTCGCCAAAAATCGAAAAGTCAACTTGGGCAGCTAAAATTTTGGTTTTGGGTTTTTTTTGACATGCTCTTTTCAAAAATCCAACTCCCGTTCAAATCCGAGCCGGACACCTCAAGTAGTTCCCTTGTAAGTACCGAACTTTGAAAAATCGTTATAAATCAAAAAATTACATTTTAAGATTTTTAGATTTCTTTTTTCGAAAAATCTGAAAAATTTCTCAACTTCAACATCAAAACATGGGAAAGTTTCCTGTTAATTTCAAATTAAATCACAACCTAATCTTATCTTACTGCTTTCTTATCTTTACAGAATGATATTCCCAAAGAGACTTCATGACATCACCAAAACACCCTTGTCCTGTCTTTTTTCTCATTCAGTCTCTTTCAAGTAATTCGACAGGAACATCCAGACTCCGAGAACGTTTCTTTATGCCGATGAAAAAAACAAAAATAGTTAAAATTTACTTTTTTCTTATTTGCCGAGAATTTTCTGCAAATAAACGGAAATAAAAACATATTTCAACCGGTAGCAATGGACAAAAAAAAAACCACACGTCGGGAAAAAAACGGAGGAAAAGAAACAAAAAAACAAATCCCCAGGTTTGATTCCTTTCTTTAGCTCGACGTTACCTTTAAAAGAACGTCAAACGATACCGAGATCTAACTCGAAGCTTATTTTTAGAGTTTTTATCTCTTAACTTCAACATAAACATAACTTTCGCGAGTAAAACACAAAGAAAATTGTCGTTCGCAATAGCTTTCCTCTAGCTCGAATTCAGCATAATTTTCTTTTTATCATTACTAAAGTATGTTACAGGTAAGAAATGCAAATACACCTGTCGTTTAATTTTACTTATTTTTAAGCGGGTTTCCATACAAGGAAAATGAGAGCGATGAAAAAAATATTATAACGAGTGATTCTCTGAATTTCCTTCGATACCGAAAAGCGAATCGTCAAACTAATGGAATTTTTTTCAGTTATGATTTACCTGCCACAGGGTTGAAATTTTCGTTTTCCATTTTGAGATTTCTTTGACGACAAAAAAAATTAATACTCTTTCATCACACCCACCACTTCAATATGATTTCACAATGTCGACTCCAGAAAAAAAAATAAAAAAATAAAAAGTAATCCTTTGAGAATGAAATATCGAGGGAATGAGTCAAGAAGTCATGAGATGCTTTCCGCATATCCCCATTTCTTCTGAAAAAATCCACCACGTCCCTCCACACACCTACGAAACATACCTCGCCAATCTTGTAAATCTTTCCACATCCACCGGAGACATCACCACCTCACGATGCACATTTCGACATTCCCTCTTTGCTACCCTCTTTCGGTATATTTTCTTAAAAACGGCGAATTCCCACTAGATCAATCGAACCATAAAACCTTCCAAAAAACTAGTCCTCGGTAATCACTCAAAATTACACTCTGATAACTTCATCGTTCGTCGTGGGTTTTTTCCACGCGCGATAATTTATCACCTCAAAAATCTTCCCCATATTTTCTACCCATCAAAGGCAACGTAGACTTTACGGCGCGAAAATTACTCCGATGGTATTTCGCAACGATCGTCGAAGGGAGAACCCCTGTCAGCATGTTTCCACATAATTTTTCTCCTCTAATAAACACCTCGTCGGTGTAACCTCGACGTGTTATACGATTTAAATATCTTCCCGCTGTGGCAGTCAAACCGTTGAAAAAACCACCGGCGAATTCTAAAATACACCTTATTTGACACAGAGAAAACTTTTTAAATTGTAACATCGCGAGTTCTCGCGTCGGTTGGAATATGAAATACACGCAATTTTTTGCGCTTCGCTCGTGCCACCCGTAAAAAGATGCGGCGAAGAATGACGAAGAGAAACGTACAAAAAAAAAACTCACCCGGCATAACTACTTTATTTTACATAATAACGACCTCCGGTAAGTTTAAAATTACCTTCAAGGTAATTTTCACCTCTGAAAAAGATGTCTAGAAAAGCAGTTTAAAACAGATGTTAAAAGCTATAAATTACCGAATTAACTCTTTCTTCTGTTATCTGTTTTTATTAAATGCAAAAAAAAAGCAAGAAAAAACACCCTACTAAGGAAGAAAGGCGAAAAAAAAAATTAAAGCCTTCTCGTAATTACATTTTAGAATGTTATAACAACCTAGAGAAGCTCGTATTCTTTAAACAGTTTCAACACAGTTGTAACGAATCAACATCACCTCTTGCTCCATCAAAATACTACATAATCGTTCGAGTTAAAAAGTTTATATCCAAACAACCCGAGACACCGAGATAAAGTAAAGAAAGAACGAAAAAAACCACCATAACAAACCTTGACATCCGATGAAAATAATCCGTCGTTAAGTTCCCCCCTTCATCATCCTTTCTCTCCTTTTCTATCACGTTTAAAACAAAGAGAAAAACATCGACAAAAATCTATCTGCTGGGAATGCTCGTTTATTTGTATACACATACGTATAACACTGCGGTACCCACCAAGTACCAAACTCCGAACTCTGAAACTTATTTAAACTTTGCGCACCGGCCCAATGACGGAATGGATTTTTCATCACGGACTGACAAATTTCACACGCCATATTTTTCCAACATGATCGACAGCGTTCAACGTATACAGACCGAACAAACCGAGCATATTACACAAAAATCTTTCGCCTCGACAAGTAATTACCGACGAGTGAACTTCCCGTGCCGCAGTTTACAATACGTCGAGTTAACTTGACTGATTGCTATACAGATACGTGTATTTTCCGCCCTCTCGTGGCTTTCACCTTCCCGACGCTTCGCCTTCTTACTTGCGCCGACTTTCGATATATAATTTTCAAACGATATCAGGTCTTATATGAACAATATTCGTACATGCAACCAACAGATACGTTACTGTAATGCGTACACGGTACGCATAGGGTGTCTCGTAAATATAACTATCGTTTTTAACTAGTTGAGGTTGTGTTATGGTTGATTGGCATGGTGACGTGAATTTCTTTCTGATTTCGACGAACCAATCAGCACCCAACATTTGAGAAAAAATCGATAAAATTATTCAGCGTCGATTGATAGAAAAAAAGGGCGATTAAGAAGACTCCAAAAAGATGAATAAGAAGTTCACTGTACTAAAGAAATACTAACTTTTGAGGTAAAAGTTGAAAAACATTAAAATTGTTTATAAGCTGTATGTTACACTTGGTAATGTGTAACATGTTGAATGATGTATGCAGCATAACATATCATATGACACAACATGTTATTCATATGTAATACAATGAACAATATCAGTGACATGTCACTTATAACAAGTCATACAACACAAAAATGCTGCTACATATCACATGATTAATGCTAAATAACATGTCATATGACACTACATGTTTCTCATATATAACACAATGACAGTTACATGACACTTACTACTTGTATAACAAGTCATAAGACACTACAATCACATGTCACTTACATGGCAATAAAAAATGGGTAATGCGATATGCACCCAAGTTATGCCATCGAGCACCTCTACATATACACACGTATAAGGTATAACTATGTCGTCAATAACATGATGTGTAACACTGGTAGCGAGATAAGAGATATATCACATATCACGAACAAGCTGTTTATGACACGTTCGACAGATCAGGTTGTTGGATGTAATGATTCATGAGTAATGAATGTAATATTATCATGACACATCAGGGTCTGTTTTAACACGCAGTTTCAAAAATTTGTTGCTTAGTTGCCCAAAGTATTGTTAAATTTCCTGAAAAGAATTTTTCAACTTATGTAGCAACAAAGTGAAATGATGAAGAAATTTTAAAGCATAAAAAACTTGTAGATACAAAAAATGTTTCTCTTCAAATCTTCAACATTTTTTTTTAAACTTTTTTTTCTCAAGTCAACCCAAGCCTCACAAAAACACCTCAATATGAATACTGTATATGCATGCCATGGAATTTTACACTCGACAGATTATGGTTTTTTCAGAGGGAGAAGGGAGGGGGGACGAGGGACCACATAAAATTCTGGGAACACCTCGTAAAAATCCTATATCAAATATTGAGTACTTCGCTCGTCCCCACAAATCGAATTCACGTTCGGTACGCTACAAAGTGAAATATCAACATTCTCAGGACCATAACTCCTTTTCTTATCAAGTTATCACGATAGGCAAAACATAAACATAATCTTTTTCAAAGCCCTCCACAAGTATAAAAAAACATCCAAATTCGCTTTCCAATCGAATCCCGCAATTCGACACTTCGACCATTCTCAATTTTTCCCATCATCGAAACGAATTCAATCGCCGTTTCTCCGGACAGCAAAACTAAATAAATCTTCCACATTAAAATTCTCCGACATCCCACACAGCGCGAAAAAACTCGTATTTTATCATCTCAACCCTCTTTCATCTCGCAATCTATTTCGACCTAAATGTGGTTTTTGCGGTATTTGTTCGCGAAGAAGGTATATTTCTTACATTTAATCCAACATCTTTACCTTATTTCTTAAAAGCTACCGCACACTATTGAAATACGAATGCGCATACAAATGGTAACATCATTTCAGGGACACTCTGTATCCGTGTTGGATATACATTTACACGACCGCGTACGAGATACGACCACTACGACGAGTATAAGGGCAGAAGGTGGTTTCTAAATGCATAATTCATACAGCAAACACATACATACTGCACAAGGCTTATCTGACTTTTATACGCTGCTTTTGCGATATCGAATAAAAACACTTGATATAGTGAAAACACACGCCACTTTTATACGCATCACCTTTTCTACGTTCACGATCGGACCAAGAGTCAAGGGGAGGGAAAACCTTGTCACCATAAAACTCCAGCACGACGACGAATAGTAAAAAAAAAAAAAAGGTAAAATCTACAAAGCTCGCAGAGACGCCACAAAGTACGCAAACACCCCCGACCCCCTTTAATTTACGGTCGTCGTCACCGCGTAAAGCAAACTACCCCAACATATAATAGACTCGTGTATATTTCGTTGATTTGTCGGTTCGGCATTTAGAATATACAACGCGAAAAAAAACCTCGTTTATTTTCGCGCCAGAGATAAAATTTTTTGTCAAAATTTACGACAATTTCGAAGAAACGACGTCTAATTCGAAAACAAAATGACTTCCTATCTCGAGGCGAATTTCCCTTCGGTTATATTACGTAATTTTCATTTTTTTTTCGCCCCTCCACTCGCCTATTTGTCGTCGCTACGATGCAACTCGGTTTTTATCTCTTTTAATATTCTTTTTCTTTTATTTTTTTATAAGGAAAAGCTTTCAATTAAAATTTTTATCGTTTTTACAACATGAATGTATAAGACTCGCGGGAAAAAAAAGAACAAATTAACGACATAATTAATTATACGCGAACAAGCCGCGTTTCTTGGGTCTTGCGACCAGAAGAGAAACCACCGATGAGAAAAAAATTACGATTTTAACCGAAATTCGCATCTAGGTTACATCGTCGCACTTACCGACGTGTCCCATCGCAGTATTTTTTCGACGATTCGCAGAGCTACGGGCAAAGGAGGTAGCGAAACACCGAGAAACGTCGGCTCTTTAAGCGTCGTATACGGACGCCACCGCCGCCACGTAAATACCGCATTGACATCAAAGCGAGAGCCACCCTCGGCGTCGCGTCTCCACCGGCAGTATCTTTTGTACGCGCGTTAAGGCTATTCCCAGCAAATGGTCGGCTTTTTAAGAGCCACACACCGGTAAAAAGATAACCACCGAGAAAAACGTCGTGGATCGAGTACCTTGGGGAATGCTCCAGTGAAAAAGTACCGTGCGAGCGGCCGGGGAAGCTCTATTCATCGAGATACCTTCATTCGCATCTCCCGCACCGTGCGCTCACCGCGACTGAAAAATTTCCACGCAGATGATGCTCTCGTCTCCGAATCCTTAATCGTATTACCTTCGGGCGCGTATTTCCTAATGATGCTCGTTTAAACAATCGTACCAGATTGCGTTCCAGGCGGAGCACCGTAGCGGTGTAAAATTAAGGCAAAAAATTCCCACCTTTTGGCGTCCGTCGCCCAACTCGACGTGAAATCGTTTCGAGGTTGGAAATTGTTTTTTTTTTTCGAGCTATTTATTCACGTATCTCGAACTCGATAGCGTTACGACACGTATCCGATATCACGTCACGTCACGTCACGTTAACTCGCAGCTCCACCGATGGCCCCGTTTCGCCAAGCCCAGATACGGGCTCGCATCGGGCACACGTACCGGTGTCGTTTGCGTGCGAAACGTTTATTTATACAGGATGTTTAATAAATTCTAATCGTTTAGGAAGGAAAATGTAAATAAAGTTGAAGACGTTTACGGTGGCAGCTCGCGCAAAAGGAAGTGTTATTTGTGGAATTTCACAAATTGATTATGTTACCTTTTCCCCTTTCCGTTTTCACATTCGCCGCGAATACGCATTCCACCGAATTCGTTAGCTTTGTCAATTCTGCGCCGGCAGCGGCGAAAGCGACGACACCGTGTATACTTCGCCTTACGCCCTTCGCGCCGAAAAAATTTCACCGCTTTGACGGTAATAAGTAGGTATACCTATTCCCAGGCGAAACCGCTGTTAACCCTTCATCCAGCGACTTACCGATTCAACTCGATGCTCGTGTATAACGCCGCCACCCTTTACGAACCTTCAACTCGAGAAAACTCCATTTTCACAAATTTACCCACCAAATTTTACACAAAAAGATGAAATTTTCGCAACTCGGTTGCAAATTAAATTAAAAAATTGTTTCGCCCTTTTTGAAAATCTCCCGTAGCGATTTCACCGAAGTAACTCTCTTATTAGCTTAATTACATCGACAACCGAACCCGACATATATTTCGGTGACCACGTATGCAGCATCCCAGCCAAAGGATCTTTCGTAACCTTTTTCCCATCTAGTCGAAGGTCGTTCGTTTGAAAAATGAGAATTTATACCCAAGATACAACACAAGTGCGATGAAATAAAAATACAAAAAACAAAAAAAAAACAAAATTTCTAACACAAACCTGCCGCCAGCAAATAACACGTCTGCCAAGAGATACTCTTATAATGTAAAATGCTGGAAAAAACCACGATGTGGTCAATTTTTACACCAATTTTTCGTGTTATTTTTTTAAAATTCGTTTTTAATACCGAAGTTGAAGATAAATCGATTTTAATCTACTTTTTCAAAGTCATCAACGACAAAAAAAAACGAGAAGAATTAATTAAATATTATTACAGGTAAGTTGTGATATTTTATAAACTAATGAGGGGAGGTGAAGGAGCATTGGAAATTTGGGTTCTCGCCGACAATGAAGCATTGAAGTTAGCAAATATTTATAATCTAGTATCACTTTTTTCTCATTTTTATTCCGAATTTACGAAATCGAAATTATCGGTGTTGATCTAAGGAAAAGGAGAGGAGATTTCTCGAGGGATAATCTCACCGAGCAATTTCTGAAGCGGTTGAACCGAACAAGGGATATTTCATATTTTTTCGCGTTCCTTAGACTTTTCGTTACCAATTTGGGACACCCTTGTCGACAGTTCCAGGAGAAATTGCTACTTTATGTACCTTTGCCTAATTCGCCACGTTATCTTATCGATCTTAATGCCCACCTCTATTACTCCGCGAGAGAGAGAAGCCTGAAGCTAATGATCGAGTACTCTCGTAAAATTACCTCTACGAGTGCGTTTTCACGTTAAAAATTCTCATTTAAATTCACGAAAGTAAATTTCGCGAAAATATTCACTACATCGATCTTAATGCACGACTTAAATGAGGCCCTTTTTGGAAACAATTTACCCGCACGATCGTCGAAAAAAGGGCGTCGAAAAAGCACCGTGTAATTAAAAAGAACACGTGGCGACGTCTTTGTCGGGTGCTAAGGGGACGCGGGACGAGGGGGTGCGAAAGCATACGAAAAACGCATATACACCGGTGTAGAAAAAAATACACAGAACTACACGCAGCGAAAGTTTACGATTATATGCACGAAATTACTTTAAATTATTTTCAATTTATCGTAAATTAAAGTAATTAGAAGACGGAGATCTCGCGTTAGAATCACGCGAGCGTTTTAGCTATTTTTCCAGCGCGTGGAAAAAAAAAGGTGAGAAGCTTTTGTAAAATGCTCGCGTACTCCGAGATGTAATTACCATTATACGACTGATATTTTTCAACTAATTTATCGATAGTTTCGTTTTTCTTGGCGTTTTATTCGACACACGAGAAGACGAGATTTATCGAGGTTTTCGTTGAAATTCGAGATATGCCGAAAAAGAAAGTTCACGTTGGTGATTCGGTGAGTTTCGAGCTTTTTTTTTTTTGCTATGACACGAATACCTCGTTTTTACGCTTCGGGATACGACGCGGTTATGCTGGTACCCGTGTGTGTGCCTACGTCAATGACGCACTTCGAATCATCTCGATTCGGTGACGAGTGCTTTGGCGAATTCGATGAAAAATTCACCCAACACGTGTAGGTGTATTTGCAATTTTCTCCGAACTATGAGTCGAAAGTACCTAAGAAATAGTAATTTTTTTTTCCTCTACGCGCAAAACCATGAAAAGAATACTAATACACGAAGGGATTTTTCTTTTGTTTTTTGAATTTTTTTTTTCTTCTTTCGCAGTAGCACTCGAGAAAAATAAAGTAATGAATTATCCGGCGTAGTTTAACGCGCGGTGTTTTGTCTCGTTTTTTTCTCTTTTTCTCATCCGATACAAAATCGTAAAAATAAAATGCAAGTTTTCGCTTCATCCCCTCCTCGACGTTCCCCGCCTTCGAAGTCGACTACTAAATTACGAATATTTTAAAAATAAAAACAAACTTTTGTAAATTTCATTTGATATTATTAAAGTTGCGAAAATTGTTGCGAATTTTAACGAAGTAAAAAAGTTTGCGTTTTTTACACAAATTTATGGCGTATGTCTACTTGATAAGTTTCATTACGGTATGTTTTCATTGTGATGGTCGCGTCGCGGCGCGGAGGCGAGGGCTTCGTGTATTTTATCGCTTTAAAATAAAGTTTTTATCGTCGAAATGAGAAAATTGGTCGGGTGAAAAATATAGAGGTAGTTTGTAGCAAGATAGCGGACGCCGGGGAGGGTTTGTCTTGAAGCGGTAATCGAAAAGTAAGGTATTGGATAAGGAAAATGTATCCCGAGTTTGGAATATCTGCGCCAATGGATTAGTTCGAAGCAAACTTTGGCGTTTCTTTGACACGTCCGCTTCCAGGTAGTAAATTTTTTTCGCGATTTTGATGTCAAAGTTTGGTAAAGTCGTGCTGCCACGAGGACCGAGGGTATAGAGGAGCGTCTGTTATGAACCTACCAACATACCAGAACTGCGAGTTGAGAAAAATCGTGTAAATCAATTCCATTTGTGGAAAGCGAAAAACGACCAGGTTTTCGGATTTATCTTCTCGTTGTTTGTTTGCGTAATCAAAGAGTTTTTTAATCTTTGTACGATGCTCATTTCGCGGACTAATTTCTCAATTGAGAGCAAAATCAGGAATTTAGAAAAGTTCCGCGTTGATGATACCCTTATCTAAGTTTTTTGGCTAATTCTACTCGTATTTATCTTCGGTGACGAAGAAGTTTTCGACGATGTATTTTGGAAGAAATTCCGTGTGTTTGGAAAAAGGTGACTGGTTTTGTAAAATAAAATATAAAACAACGTTAAAGGTATAAAAGTACGATTGTGATAAGGTTTCCACATTTTCTATGCCCTAGATGGTCTTTTCTTCCTGAACGAGCATATCTTGCATATGCCTCGTGAATATTACCTCAGTTGAGTACGCTGACATGCAAAAAAGTATAACTAATAGTCTAATATCTTACTTGATCCTGATCAAATTCAAAAAAACCCATAGAAATTTATGATAATTTCCACCAATGTAACACTAAATTATAACCACATCTTCGTGTAACTTACCTGAAACAAATGAAACAAACAAATTAGTCATAAAGTCCACTATAAAATTTCCATTCATAATACACGAAAATTAGCCCCACCTCTCGTCCTGTTCACTCCTCATTACAAGCGATATCTTTCACGAACGACGTTTTGGAAAACATCCCTAAAAATACCTCTCTCAAGGTCACCTCCGCACCCCTCGTAAATTCCACATCGGACGCCCATTTCGTGCGAAATCGAATATCGCCGCCGGCGTTACAAAAAAATTAACCATTGTAATTAATCACCGCGAGTTTTTTTACGCCGACTAATGATACGACGAACATTAAATATCGTTAATGACGTCCACTATATACGTTATAATCGATAACGTTAATTAATTTAAGCCCATCGTTGTCGTGAAAAAAAAAACACGTACGACCAAATAACGACTACAAACACAAAACCCCATAAAATCTTTTTCCATCGTTCAGTTTCCAATTACTGTAACTTTCAACCAGTTATTTACCAGAGTACTTTTCCTACCCCCTGAAACAACTCGATGAGAAAAAACACCGCAAATTTCACGGCTGCAAAACCACGATGATTTTTTAAAACCATCCTATTTTTATATTCGTTGACGAGACTCAATTTTAGATTTTTTTTTCTTATATACACGCGCGCGCGGCGAAAAGGAGGAATAAAAAACAAATTCATTTTTACAACGAGACGAGAGCAGGCAATCGTAATAAACTTTGCTTACTTTCCATAATAATTTATTTCTTTTCGATTTTCATTTTTCTTGATAATTTTACTGTCGCGCAAAAAGTAAGCGGCGGTGTCCCTCATAAACTTTATAATTCGACCATTTCATCCTTTCCCTCTCCCCTCCGTATTTCTCCACAGACAAAAAGGAAATAAGTTACGCTTAAAGATTTTTAAATAATATTGAAGTTTGAATTTTCCAGTTTTTTTTTTGTTTCCAAAAATGAAACTTTTTTTCCAAGGTGAAAGAAAATATCCCAAACTACAACGTCGAGAGATACTTCATGAATTATGAATAAACTTTATGAATAGTGCAAAAGAATTTTTTATACTTATATCGTATATGCAACCGAAATTTCATTCCACGTGTACAAACTACGTAAGGGGGTTATACTAAAAAAAAGAGGGTGTATAAGAACTGCGTGTAGTCCGAAGTTGCAGGCGACGCAGAGAACCGATGGCATTGACCAAAAATCTACATTTTTATCGAGCTCGAAAAAAGAAGGAAATACACATTTTTATAACGCGCTGAAACGTTCTAGTTACTTAATAATTATTACGTTTTTATTCGACGATAAGATTATATAGTCGAGCTTATTCTACAATCTATATCGATTGAGCTCGCACACAGAATTACCATTTATTTCACCTCTTCTCTCCGAGGCTGAATTTCGCCTCCGCGACGCTTTTTATTTATAACGAGAGGTACACGCAGGCGAAGAGGTAACCGAGTTTCAGCAAATTAAATTCCTTTAACTTCGAAATCACGCACTCGCATAGCGTGACTGAAAAATATATGTTTCTTCTTTCGTTCCTTTTCCTTTTTTTTTCCCACTCGCTTTCTTAAAAGGTAAACACCGCGCCGAACGCCGAATTACAAATCCTATCTAACGAAACCCAACAAAACCTACTCCAGACGCCCTCACTTCAAGTTGCACCATTCGACTGTCTCGTAAACTTGTCCAAACTCAAGTACTGCCAACGTCCGATTAAATATTTAAAATGGAAAAGAAACGAAAAACCACCACAGTAAAGCCATCCACGAGATTCTTACACGATGCCGAAACATTCATCCACGCTCCCCCTACCGCAACCGCGTCCTCGCCCAAACAGAATTGTCGTCGTTATTCTACGTGTTGACAGATGTCCTTTCTCGATAACCTAAATTCAACCCTTTTGTAAACAATCCTTATATAGCAAACAAGCTGACTAATGATTTTATGAATTTTACGTCCCCCATCCCTCCAACTCGCCCTTCCGGTTACTCGTTTTCTTCCACATAGTTATATCGTGTATACGCGCGTATTGATTTTTTTTTCAGCTTCTTCTCTTTCAACGTGTACACAACGCACACACGATTGATGAGAGACAAAGCTAGACAGAAAGTGAAAAGAGAAAAAGCGAAAAGATGATTGCGAAACCGGAAAAAGTGAAATTGCATCGTTTTATCAATACGTTTTCGTCACCCCTGTACCTACATATTGGCCGAGCCGACGTTACCGTAGTTTTAACCTTATACTCACATATATCGCCCAGAAGCTAACACAACAAACACGACCATTTCGACACGTTTATCAAAAACTTTGAAAAAGCTTCGATAAAAGACCATTTATTTCGCTATTCTCTAAAAATCGCCCGCGTAATTTAACAATTTTCACACTTTTTTGCTCCTTTGGCGCATTACGTTGCGAATATAGGTTCGACCAGAAGGCGATATCGTTGAGCTGTTCAGATGGAATTTATGTAGAAGGATTTCCAAAACCCTTTAATTCCTTTTACGCGGTCTCGCTACGCATTTCTGTCTGTCGATAGAGTTTTCCTTTATTTTTGAACGTTGCCCGATACGAAAATAAGAAAGGAAAGTTCAGAAGTCGCTAATTATCAGATCCGAATTGGGTTTGTGGTAAATTCTAGATATATTGGGTGTTCTGATGGATACACCACTTCAACCTGTTCCTGGAACAATCAAAGCTGCGCAAAGAATTTGCATATGCTGAAAAATTATTTCTGAAATGGTATAGGGAAAGCTGAAATATTGATCATGACGTCATGAGGCTCCTGTTGACTTGCAAATCATGCATCATAATCTAGTTATCGAAGCAGTTTACCTATTCTTAGTCGACTGTGATTTTCTTCAAACTTGGGTATTTTAAAAATATCTCCCCTAAAAAAAATATTTGAAAAACGTTATCGCAATTTGTGAACGAATTTTTTCAAATTGTACTTCATTAATGTAACTTTTTTGCAATTTTACACTTTCAAATAAATTCCGTCACAAGGCAGGCAGGCTTCTTTCATAAACTTATGAGAGGGGAAGCACAATTTCATTTTAAAAAAATGGTAAAAAAGAAAGCGGTATAAAATTTTTATGTAATGATAAAAAGAAAAATAAATTTTGTAACGACGAAGGTACTTCAAAAAATGCCATAAAAACGAGAAGAAATTACAACTTATAAAATTTTGTCAAAAATTGATTTTCGGTTATAAAAACATCCATAAAAAATTCTATTTTCAAGTGGTCACGTCGCTGCTGGTACCACAATTTTTTCAAAAAATGGAATTTTTATTTCAAATTTTAAATTATGAAAAAAATTAGGTGAAAAAAACACCGATGCGAAGCAAGAGCGAAAGTTTGCACAATTTTTTCACAAAAATGCGCAATTTTTCATTGTTTTTTTTGGAGGGAGAGGGAAGGGGTGATTATGAAAAGTTTGCTGTAAAAATCGTTGAAATCTTTACTAAAAAATGCAGCTTGATGACGAAATCATGCTTATCAGTTCTACCGAACTACTCATTTTTTTAAATATTAAGGTGTTCTTCTCTAGACTTTTTAACTTTAGGGTGAACGTGCCCCCAATCTCTTCCTTGTTTCATTCCATCAACACATACCTCAATTATTCATGAAACATACAATCATCACCTGCAAAACATGACACAACGTTCCGCCACATCCCTCGTACTTCCAAACCCAAAAAAAACCACCACCGCAGCAAAACACCCTCGAAAAAGTAAACAAAATCACCCTCGAAGATCACACCACGATGCAACGACAAATACGCCAAATTGAAAAAATTAAAACCCAAAATGCAAAACTCTGTAACCCTAGTTAAATCATCACACCCTCCAAACCCTCCCTCTATTCATTCACAATCACCCCATACTCCTAGCAAATTAACCCCATCGAACACGAATGCGAACCAAACCGCTAAATGAAATCGCGTCGAATCCAGCTCGAATACCTGTTGACTTACTCAGTAATCCATCAAATTACCAATTCATCGACGTTGAAAAAATACCTCTTCATTTTCTAGGCGATTTTCAATAAATAGGGGTAAATTAATGACACGAAAATTACACGCTGACGCGATATTCCGAAACATTAATTCGATTAATTGATGACTTGGAAGGTTATTTTAAAAAACGACACCTGAAAATCGCGTCGTTCGGGCGATAAACACGCTGTATCTCTCAAGTTCAACAAAAACCTCGGACACTGGGATCCAAGGTGGTGATGGCGGGGAATATGGGGAAAAACAACTACGACAAATTGACCAATCAAATTGGCACATTTTGTTGAGAAATTAATCACCTTTTCTTCGATCCTTAGCTTGGAATGTTGATACGCTTCCACCCTCGGTAACATTTACGTTTCAAGGAAACGCGCCCGGAAAAATAAGGAAAAATAACCGATAAATAAAAACCAGCCGCGGAAATAATGTCTTTGTTAAATTATCGAATTTCACCTTCTATACGCCCAAACAATATATACTCGGGATTCATGCGCGCCTGCGAGTATATTCGACAAATAGAAAATTTATTCCGTCGACTAAATACGTATATGGGTACTTAGCATACGAGAATATAGGGAAACAATTCTTTAACTATTTACCTATAACAACCCTCGATAATGTTTCACCCTCTTTACGTGTATATTTAAACCCTCTTCGTGTTCACCCACTTTATAGTTCGATTTATGATTTTAATAATATTTTCCGAATAGAAGACGTATACGACGAAGCACGACTTTGGCTTTTTGACGCTACCAAAAATATTGGGGGAATTTCCCTTTTTCGCGTCGATCCGCAAGTCTCACGGGTTCTTGGCGGTATTTCCCGAAAGCGTATGCTTTTACGATTTTAAAAGTACAGAATGCGTAAATTATTAACTCGCCCCTTGTTAAACGTTTCCTCGGCCGCGAATCGCGTAACAATAAAGGGACCCGAATACCAATTAATGTGTACATTTAAAGCTAATAAAGTATCGCTATATAACCCGACCCTAATATAACACTCAGGGTGTTACACGCGTTACCCGGACTCGGCCGTATATCTTCCATTAATTAGGAAATTTTACTAAAAATAATTTCCCATATACGCTTATCGGCAAGATGGATCGTTGAAAAGTTCAAAGGATACGAAACAAGGGAAAGATGTTCATTTGGTACTATTTGAAATATTTACACCGCGAAAAACCAGCTTGTTTTTTTAGCCTTACTTTTGCGGTCACCTTAGTAACCGACGAATCGCGATTGTGGACACGCCACTGATAAATTCAATTAACCGATGCATTCGTTAACGAGTCTTTAATTATTCATTACGAATATCGCGTCCATAAATGAGAAAAAACCACACACGATACCTTATCAATGAAGCCGTCCGGTTGGTTTTCACGTTGAATAAATATTTGTTTTAAATTACCGACGATTTTCGTATTATTATAAATTAATGTTGATTTTTACCTCTTCGCGGGGTTTTCGCCTCCGTTTGGTTTTTTTTTTCACCGACGCGATGACAACAACAATAACAACGACGCGAAAATACGCCATAGGCTGCGAAAGCGAGTATACCGTTACCGAAGGTTGTATATATCGTAATATCGCGCGTATAAAAAATTAATTCGACAATTTAGCTAGTTCTTTATTATTACAAGAAGTACGTTGAATAAACACGCCATGCTAATAATTCATGGCAAAAAGCACTTCAATCGTCGGTTCGATATCGGTTTTGTATAACGTACAATGCCGAAGCGAAAAAAGAATAATAAAAACGCGAGAAAAATAAATTGAAAAATTTATCGCGACCGCGATTCAAGGCGAATTTTTCAAAGAAATGAAATATCCTCGACTAATAAAATAATTATTTCGGATTTTCAGATTTACCTAGTTTGGGGTTCAGCCAAATCTTACGGACAACGGAGCCAATTTAGGGGAAGGAGATAATTTCAGCGATCATTTCTCCCCAATCTCACAATGGATTTTCTTAATTTTCAACAATTTCATACCTATTTGAATGCGAGAAGTTTCCCAAAAATAATGAAAATTCAATTTTCCCGACAACACATGAGAAATCTCCTCCGCCGAAAGCTCAAATGAACTAAATCACCGTGTCAACATTGCACGTTATGCGTCACAATGGTGCTTTATCATAATAAATACTACGATACCCCAGGTCATACGCCTATGTGCACTATGCACGCATCAACTTGATAAACATTCAGTTAGACTTATTTTCTTTATGTTTACATCGTGTAATTAAGTAAGTGTAACGTATACAATTTCAGAGGCTCTTCGAGGTACAAAATTTTGACAAATGGTCAAAATGTGCTACATCGTGGTGATCATCTTCACCGCGATTATTTCCTCCAGCAGCCAAAAAGAGGAGATGTCCGCTGCAGCGAGTAAGTTTACAGTTTATGTTAATCAAAAACAGGACCTACTTAAAAAAATGATTGTAATTTTGCGAAGTACACACAAGACCCCAGAATTTCATGTAATTCTTCATTCTACCTCTTCCTCTCTCTAAAAAAAAACCAATGCCGAATAAAATTTCACATGCGTTGAACATTGCAAACCACAATTTATACAGAATGCTTATGTTGGGGTGTTTTAGTGAAGCTAGGGGCGATTTGAAAAAAAAATTCTTGAAACAAAAGCTGTTGCAAATTAAATGAGCAACATTTTTTGCGAAAATTATTTTTTCGTGTCTTCTCGAATTTCAACATATTTTCACCACATTATTAGCATTGGAAACAGTATAACGAGGGGTGTTTTTGTAACACTTGGGGTGATCTGTAAAAAAAGACTAAAATAAAAGTTGTTTGAAATTCGACAAAAAACATTTTCTATTTTAACAATTTTTCCGTACGTATTTTTTCAAATTTCATCATAATTTTAATATTTTATCAACCGGATTTCTTCATTAGTTGCGAATTATAATGGATATCGCGGAGAACCAATAAATATCAAGACCGATAAAGCGTTTAAGGTCACGGGAAATATTCTAGTTGGATCTAGCGATGGTACAGGTGAAAAAGCTCAACTAATAAACACAGGAAGTTCAGGTAAAACATATTTCAACAGAAGGTAACCTCAAAATCGTTCTTAAATTACGAAATTCGCAGTCGAAGTGCGATTGAATCAAGAAACGACCAGTTTGAAGATATTTGGAATGGCGATAGGAAATTATATTTTCGTTTACACCAGAACTCTATTTTACTGGGCAGATTCAGTTAATGGCGTGGCTGGCACAACAGTAGATGACAAAAATGGGTATGATAATGTACAAAATGATCCTCACAATTTGATTAATCGTTAAATTTTCAGAACTGCTTTGGAGGTAGCTGTACTGTACTACAATACGAAATATAAATCGTATTTCGAATCCTTAAAGCATCATGATGGCATAACAGAACTACGAATCCGAGTAAACGCTGTAAGAACTCAAGGACTGGTAATAACAATAATTGAAAAATTAACTCTCGGAAATAATTTCTCGTTGCAGAAAGCGAATAAAGATAACAAAAAATTCGATGAATTTGCAACTGCTCTGAAAAAAATTCAAGAACCTGGATCAACGGATATTACAATTGGTTCTTATAACTCTTGGTACTTGGATTTTCCAACTGCGGCATACGCCGCTTATCCCGGATCGTTGAAAAATGAATCAACCGGTGCAACTCATAATTGCACAATCGACATTGTTGTAATTCTCGATGAACAAATATCTATATCCGAAAATCAGGTACTAATGGAACAAGTAGTAATAGACGTTCGTTGATTAACGTATGATAATTTATCGTACAGTTCGAAGAGACATTTTTACAAATGAAAGATTCAAACAACAACGCACTGGTTACTAAACAAACAACAACGTCTGAGGGAGATAGACCAGTCACAAAAACCATGGATAAATCTTTGATTATGTTTACATTGAAAGGCGAAAACCTTAATTCTACTACTGGATCACCAGATTCTTAGAGGAACCGTGTTCCACAAAAGAGATCACTTTTAGACATCCTACGAATAATCTATCTGCAATATACCATAATTTTCAATGTAATTCCACATAATTTCTAAGATTTTTCTTCTAAAAAATTAAAATCACTTCCCCTGGTTTTCTTGGCCATCAACGACCAAAACTACAAAATGGAATTCTATTACCTACGGCAACTTGTGAAATTTCCACTGTAAACGAAAACAAAACTGATAAGAAAAAACAATGTATGTCAAACTACGTTTTACTTCCTAAAACATGGTTTTTAAAATTCCAATTCTGACACGCTCGCTAAAAACAGCTCAAAAATAACTCCGCTGATAAAGACTGACGCAGAAGTAATACTTGATTAGACGAAACTTACGAATGGATTTCAGTTCACAGCAGAAAGCTCGTCATTATCATACCTCTTATGATTGCAAGATGCCAAAAGATGTAATAGCAATAATAGCGAAGAAGCATTATTATTACCAGAATGAGAAACACGTGTAAATTCTGTCACACGGACTCAATTTATCAACAAATTTTAATATTCTTTGATTCTTAAAACGTAACCTTGAAAATGCTGATAACGCTTATCAAGAAAAACTTACTTAAACACGGTACAAACGTATTGATACCATCGACAAGACACAAACAATATTTAGTGGCGTGAAACTGAAAAACAATCGGATTATTTTGAGTATTAAAGCCACACATCGAGTCAACCTCGCGGTATATCATAAATGCTTTCAGTCACCTATGACACTTCCGTTGTCCGTTGTTCAGTTAGCCACATGATAATTTCTTCATAGATATCCAAAAAGAATACCTATTCTAGGCATTTTCCCAACATTCAATGTGAGGTAACTTTCTTACATAGGTGTGTGTATTCGAAGACTTTTCAGCAGTGGAGAGTATTTCGATAATCAATAAGTATGCGTTGCATTTTGGCAATCATTCTTACGATCATTGTCTCTGGTAGCAATCAAAAAGAACTCGAGTCTGGCTCAGTAGGTACGTAAGTATGGTTACATTTATTTTTTGACGTTTAAATACCCCTAATCGCTAACGGAATTTTCTCTCTCAAGTTGCGAATTACAACGGAAACAGAGAAGAACCAATTAATATAAAAGTTGACACCAAAACAACTACAAGCGTACCACTTATCAGGGTTGGTACCGGCACAAATGACGCCGGTATACTAATTAACACGGGATATTCAGGTATTACCACTATCGCGACAACGACGTTGATTTCATTTTTTGAATACATTCGAAATATAAGAAAAAATATTATTCATGACTTTTGAACTTTTTTTTTCTGGAAATTCGATGATACATCAATACGATAAAATTATTACAACAATGGATATCACTTCCACAGTCGAAATACAATTGAGTCAAGACACCACGAGTTTGTATATGACTGGAAACCCGGTAGGAGATTACCTTTACGTTTACACCAGAACTTTATTTTACTGGGCGGATGAAATAGATAATGCAGCTGGTACAATAATTGAAGGAAAAAGGTAAATCAACTAATAAAACAATATTTCATAAGAACAGGATTAATTTTAATTGATCTTTTTAGTACTCCTTTGGAGATAGATATGCTGTTTTACAACTTAAAATACCCTTCGTATTTCGAATCCTTGCTAAAAAAAGACGGCATAGTATCACTTCGAATAGAAATGACCGTGGTAAGAATTTAATCGTAACTAATAAATGATTCATTAAAATCTACCATCTTCAAGCGAGATTTACTCTTTATAGGACGATGGCGAGGACAATGAAGGTTACAAGACTTTTGAAACAGCGATGGAAAAAATCCAAAATCCCGGTTCCACAGAGATAACAATCGGTTCCGTTATTTCGTGGTTTTGGGCATTTGACGAATCAATATATTACGTTGATTCGGGATCATTGAAAAATCAATCTGATGGTACAACGTATGACTGCTCAATTGATATTATCGTGCCGAAACAAGATAAACTACGCATATCCCAAAGACAAGTGAATATTTTCAGAAAACATTCATAGTTCAAATACGACTATTACATTTCTTTTCAATTCCACAGTTCAGGGCAACGTTTTTAAAAATTAAAAATTCAACTGGACAGGGTATGGAAACAAAAGAAGAAGCAGTACCGGTAGGTGGAAGAATTTTAGCTCGTTCCGAGGGTGAACTATTTATTGATGTACCATTCGATTCGGAAAGTTCCCCTTCTATTATGGGTTCTCCGGATTCTTGAGTACTTCTCACACTGTAAATCCAATAAATAATAAATCGCATTTTTTCACATAGACTTCCTTCAATTAATCTATAAGTTCGACTTATTTACAATGGGCTTGGATGAATGGAAAAGAACAATTCAATATTATGCAAATTGAAAAAGCTATAATTGGGAAAATTGCCGCAATAAACTTGTTCAACAATTCTACTGAAAGAATTCATCATCGTGCAACAGGGTTCAATACACGACCTTTACTAATACTGCAATCAAGTATCATTTACTTTTTAAAAAATCGCCACCATAACTTTTACAACTTTTTGCAACCAACTTATCAAAAACGCTACTCGGTATCGAAACACACCACGTATTTAGTACCCGCGAAGATAACAAAAACGATTTCAAAGTGGTGATAATAATAAATCCTCGAAGCATTGGTATACAAACGTATTTCAACTCCAACACCGGTGGAAAGTTCCAACACGTTTATGAGAACAATCGCAACACATCATTGAAAATGCGAACCGAGATCATCTTTTTGCTGATACTCTTCAAATGCTTTGCAACCGAGATACGCTCAGTTCAAGGATCAAATTCAACTTCTATCCAGGCTCCTCCGCCAATAGACATAAACAGCAAAACGGCGAAATTCGTGCCAACAATTCCAATCGCGTTCATTGGTAATGGCGGCTTTGAACCAATCCGTTTGGTAAATACTGGAACCTCAGGTAATGTCTTGAATTCCGGCAATCTCGTACAAATACAATATATTCGAATACCAATTCGCTTATGTGACACCATAGTGGAAGCATATCCTGATCCACCTTTCACCAGCCAACTCCTGGCAGGGAGTATTTTAAAGGGTATATACATCTACTATAAAACCGTATTCACGTTTTCCAACAGCAGTAATGGAATAGCTGGTACAACAGTCAATCAAAAAAATGGGTAAATTATTATATCCGCGTTAAAACAATAACAGCTTATTGATTCCAATCACGTTCCAGAACTCCTTTGGAAATCCTTATAATATATTACAACATGAAACACGGATCGGTGGAAAAGGCTGCAAAGGAAGAAGATGGTCTGCTGGTATTTCGAGTTCGTGTCCAAGTCAACGTATGTATGATGACAACGGAAGGGCAAAAACGCTAGCAAATTCTTCTACACCGAGATCGTTTCAGGGATTCATTCCAAACCCCGGATTTGACATATTTGCCGCTGAGTTGAGAAAAATCAAGCAGCCGGGAGCATCTATACCCACCGCGTTAATTACAGTTTACGGATGGTTCGACATCTTTCCGTATTTTACATTTTTTTATATTTATCGAGAATCTAATTACATCGTGGTGGCACCTTTCCTAAATCCTTTACAGCGCATAACCCCTAAACAAGTGAGTACTTGTTTTTCTTCATCTTCAAGTATATAGCTGAAGTAGATATTGTCTAACAATTAAAATTACAGTTCGAAGTATTCAAGGAATTATGCGGATATGATGGTAAACCATTGGCTACACAAAGCACACCACTTCCTCAACCATCCAAGAAGATACTCTTAAGCGTCGGCGTCGCCAAAATTCCTTTTTTCATTGAACTACCAACAAATCGCTGATCATTGAAATTACCAACAATTTCTACAAAAAAAAAAACAATTCCGCCACAATTCAATTCCTGCCATCTCATTAAAAAATCACTTTAAAGAAGTTGAACAGATTATGAATTCAGAGATCCAAGGAATCTCCCTCTACCCTTCACATAGATTCCTCTTATTTGCAATTACTCTGCTTTGAATCAATGTTACTCTCCCTCCTGCAAGAACACGGGACCGTAGAGGGGGCAATTTGCCCCGGGCCCGCGTTTTTCAGAGGGCCCGCATTTTTTGAGAAAGCAGAATATAATTTTAAAACCAAGAACGCTTAAATTGTCTCGCAATTCTGCCGATCGAAAGCGCTCTAGCCAGAACTGTGGATATGGTTCAACTGATCGGTGACTTTGCACAGAAAAAGGCTCGAAAAGGGCATTCTTCATGATTTGTACTTCTTAAGCTAGTTATTTTGTAAGTGTACAATTCTTTATACCAATAAATACCTTTTTTAAACCTAATGGATTTGTTGGGGGGGGGGGGAAAAACATTTTTCATGGGGCTCTCAATTTTTTGCCCCAGGTCCTCGCTGGCTCTCTACGGTCCTGTAAGAACATGCTGGCATAACAGAAAGAAAGGACTTTAAAAATATTCCACTGCGAATTTAACTCCTTTTTTTACCATTTACAATATTCACACCTGATAAAGTATATCAGTGGTTGCCATTTTAAAAACCTTGAACTAGACTGATAGAAGACCTACAATGTGGTGAAACTTTGATGATAAATATTAAATATATCACAATCGTTGGTGATTTATGGCGTTAATTCCTTCGGGAAAATTAAAAATAAAGAGTCATAAACAAGTGTATATACTGAAAACGTAGAATACTAAAACGATTATAAACTGATACGACTACTTATTTTTGCGCACACAAAAAAATCATTTAAGTCGTTTCCTTCTTTTACTTATGAAATTCACACATATTCAACTACTCATTTCAAATATCAACGATTCAAATTGAAAATTTTTGAAAATCAACAATCGAAAGAAAAATTTTATGAAAAACTATTAACTTAGCTGATAAGATACCACATGGTTTAACTATGGTAGCACCAAAAACACTAATGATAACAAAACTTGATTGCTTTTGCCATGAAAAGGCATAGAAGTTATTTTCATAAATTGCGATAAACTTGACAAATAACAATAAAATTTCGAAAAACTGCTGATTTAAATCCTCATTAGTTCATAGGAGAGCAACAAGCAGTGGCAGGAATAGAAGGTTTTCAAACAATTTATTCCATCGTGCTCGTACAAACCAATGATCTAATTACTTCACTACCAACTTTCGAGCACTACAGGCTTCTCCTTAGTCCTCATGTTAGCGGAGTAGACTCAGCAAAATATATTTCAATAAATGGCAAGAGGGTCTTTTTAAGCTTGCAGATATTTGCTTCATAATTTATAGTAAATGGAAATTGAACGAATAATGAAACTTTTCAAATCTTCAATCAATCTCGTTTTCTGTGATATAACGATTTCGATCAAAAATTCAGAAAAATTCTCCCAAAAAAAACCAACGACCAGAAAAACAACAATTTATAAACCATTCATACGACAAAGTAATAACTCAATTTTTCAACACGTGAAATCCTAATCAAAAAATAACTTGATTGCTTACGCCAAGAAACTCCATAAAAACCAAAAATACTGCGCATTAGCGACATTATATGACAACTTGACGAATCATGAAATATAGCAACGTGACACCTGCTTCGTATCAAAAATTATATAAAAAGAGCTACGCGATAATATTTCAGCATTTAAATTTTCGTTCGCGATCGCTTCACAGTAGACTTCATAGTAAAAATGTTTCCAAAACCGTTAATTTTTTTCGTCGCTTTTCTAACATTCCGCGGGATGGCGATAGTCTCCGGTAATTCGAGATCTTCGCGTTTAACCTACAAAAAGTGCAAAACTTCACCAATTTCATTATTCTAGGTGCAGAAAGTCTACCATTTTTCACAAATCCGATACCAGCCCAAACTCCACAACCGATTGCTATCGAATCCAGCAAAGTGAAACCTATAACTACTCCAACACCACTGAGAATCATTGGCAACGACAGCCAAAAGGAGGCTATATTAACCAACACCGGATACTCGAGTGAATATCGATTCATTTAATTTTTCGATGAAAATTTCAATTTCTTACACCGCCTTACTCATCGCAGTCGAATTCTGTCCGGCGGGACCATTCACAACAGAACAAGCAACAGGAGGCATCCTAGGAACTTCACTCTACACCTATTTCAGAACAACAATCTACTGGACTAGCAGTCCACAAGAAAATCTTGGTACAACTGTCGATGAAGAGAGTGGGTAAGTAAAAATGAGGCATTTTCCTGAACCAATCGCATTATTTAAATTCAAAAAAAATTTATCAAGTACTCCGGTGGAATTATGGATAGAATACTACAACACGGCATACCCTTCATATACGAAAGCCTTACAGGAACGTGATGGAACTGCCACAATGATTATGCGATTCGGCATTGTAAGTACCATGCAAAAATTAAAATTATCTCTGCTCGAAATTACCCACTCATCACACTCATTTCACAATTTCAGGGAAAAAAAGATAATCCACGTTTAAGCAACCTTGCTGACATGATTGAGAAAATAAAAAACCCCGGATCATCGATAAAAGTTGAACCACTGGTGCCATGGCATCCTGCTACGGGTAAATTACACATCGAAATTAACATCGAAGCGTAAATTTCAAGGTTGCATAATGAATAAAATCCTACCAAAAAAAAACCAAACGAGTTGGGAAATAATTGCGATACACAACAGAACGAAAGTAGCAGATGTGTGCAGTCAATACTTCCTCTTTTTTTCATTGTTGACTCATCAACAAATACCTTGAATTATTTTTATAATTTTGAATTAAGACGATTTCAAAAACACTATTAGAAGATTGAGGGATCTCTTAAAGTTTTTATCGAGGTTTTAATGATTTCACGACTACTTTTTGTCGTTCAGGCTGCATTCATCATACTGAATCCTAACAGTTTGTTGAAAAAAGACTTCTCCAGTTCGCTACACTAAATACTTCCAAATTATATTTTTCAGTGAATGTCAGTTATTTTGCTTATCCCGGAGCATCTTTAAACGAATCAACCAACACAATGTATTTTTGCTCCACCACCATCGTTATTGATACAGGAAAGATTGAATTAATGAGCGCAAAACAGGTAGGTCCAGGAATTAGATAATTAGGTGTTTGGAATAGTACAGCAAGAACTCTTGGTGAACTAAAATGCAATTTCAATACTTGTCGTGATGCTCATTTTCGAAATGACAGTTTTCAGATATTTTCTCACCGTTACGCGGAAAGGACGGCAAACAGTTGACTAATTCACCTAAAAAATACAAACAAGAGGACCGAGAAGTGCTACATACTTCCGGAATACAAATAGTGCCCTCCGAGAAATCTGTGCCAAGAATTCAAGGATCTGAGTCAGACGCAAAATCTGCTTAAAACCACAATATACGTAATTTACGTTATTTTATGTTTAATTTTTTTTTTCTTTTTAGTATTTAAAATAATCAGCAGATGATTAATATAATAAATGTACATCAAGTAAGAATAAAATTTAGGTATTCATAAATATTAACTCAAGTTTTATTTCTCGTGTAATCAAAACTTCTTTAAAAAAACATACCAACAATAAAAATCAAACCTTCACAATAAAACGATCGGTCTCAGAAAAAATACTAAAAAGTTGGCATCTCATGAAAAATCTTACCGAAAGCTTGAATATCAAACTGCTCATCAATTTTCTAAAACTTAAAATCTTTGAATACAGAATCAACTCGAATTTGAAAAAAATTATACGCAGATTGCTTGAAAAATCACTCATTACCACCACTGGCACCACTTGAGATTTTCCAAGAAGAAAGAGGCCAGCGTAGTTTAATTTGCAAGAGGTTTTTTTCGGGACTTCTTTCTCGACTCAAAGGGGACACCTGCTTCGATGAAGAAATTTCACGTTTTTCCTCTCAAAAAAAAACTTCACCAATGGAAGTACACGTGTTGCAGACCTTGCATATGCGCGTAGTGGTTTTACTTTATATATTTTCAAGTCTCATTGGATCGCCTCCGTACTGCTAACTGTTCACCTTCCTTCGTACCTTGATGTTTTTGATTTCCGGTAATTTTTCGATTTCGAGTACCTTTACTTATACATGCTGCTTACTGTTGGTTTTTCAATTGAGAAAACAATAGTCTAAATTATAATCTCCTTTTTAGTGAGTAAACTGTAGTTTTCTAAATTGGACCTTTCGAGGAGTTGGAGTTATCCTTAAATTCAAGTTAACAAAGCGGCGTGTTTATATCCTGAATAAATGTGAACTTAACCTTTACAACCTTTTTTAGTGATTTCCGTTACTTTGATCATAAATTGAGAAAAAATACATTTACAAAAAAATCCATAATACCTAATTGAAAATATTTGCAGTAAAATTTTCCATAAATTAAATCAATTCATCTCAAGTTTAAGTCCAGGTAATGAGAAATTACACAAAATATACTGCGTAGAGCAAGATTTTTAAAAATTTATTGCATGAAAATTCAACCAATGAAAAATTGCACACACTTTGCAAAATGTTATCAAAAAAATCGCTTGGTTTTCTCATCAGCTGGCATTTTAACAGCGAAATTGATTCATTAAGCAAAAAAAACACATTAAACGCGAAAAAACTTCATTTTGATGACAAATTAAGAACTTCAGCAAATGATGAAATATAGCAATGACGTAATTCATATCAAGTGAGACTCGAATTTCAAAAAAAAATTATATAAAAAGGTAACACGCTAACATTTCAGCAATTCAACATTTGTTCGCGATCGTTTTTGTATTACATCTTTTACGTAAAAATGTACTCGAAGACGTTAATTTTCTTTGTGGTCTTTTCAATATACAGCAGCACAGCATCAGCTACGAGTAATCTAAAATCCTAACTTGGATATTTAAAATGCAGAAGTTCCATTCAAATTTAATAATTTTTTCGCCAGATAACTCGTATCTACCCTTCAGTGGCAAAAAAATACCTCCCAAAACGGGGCAACCAATTAATATAAATCTCAATAATGCGAAAGAAATAACAACTCCAACACCGCTGACACTCTTAGGCGGCAGTAATTCAGATCCAGCCATTCTTATAAATAGCGGAACCTCGGGTAAATATGAATCATTAATGAACATCTCTCTAATTATTAAAACATTGACAATTATCATCATTCCACAGTCATATCTAGGCCGACAAGTCAAACAACCACTAATAGGGCAATAGGAGGGGTTCTATATGATAATTTTTACACATATTTCCAAACAGTATATCACTGGGCAGGCACTCCACATGGTGTTGCTGGTACAACCGTCAATGGCAGAAATTAGTAAGTTTCAAATTCACTTGGTGAAAAATTACGATTAATTTTTTTCTTCAGTGAAGCTTTAGAAGCTTGGATATATTATTACAAAAGTGCGTACCGTACGGTTCTCAACGCCCTCAATAATCGCGACGGATTCATGATATATATAATCCGAATTTTCATTGTAAGCGTCCAGCATAAAAAATACATTAGCCGAAATGGATCACATTTGATTAGATTTGATTTCAGGGATTGAAGATAAACCCCAAATACAAAAACTTTGAAGCTGCGATGCAGAAAATAATACAACCAGGATCTAGCACTAACATCACAGTAAAAAATAGCTTCGAGTGGTTTCATGATTTTCCCAGCAATATCTCGTACTTTGCCTATCCGGGTGCATACGAAAATAAAACAACGAACAGCACGTATTATTGTACCACTACCATCGTTCAGTATCTCTCTTCAACGCAATACTTATCCACGAAACAGGTATAATCCAGAGCTTATTGAAATTAACCTACATTTTCAGTATTTAAAATTTTTTTATTTTTCTTGCATCAGTTTACAAACACGTTTCCGAAACTTCAAGGAAGTAATGGTAAGAAGTTGACCAATGAAGCTCAACAGTACCCTCAAGGAGGCAGACCAGTCGTATGTGCAAACGGTGTGAATAAAATAAGTTCTACCACTCGTGTGCCGTTAAATTTTAACCTTTGATTTTTTTATATTTAGTTGACGTTCACGGGTGATTTTTTTCTCATTTAATTAATAAAATTAGCATTAACGAATTAAAACCAAAATATAAAATATTCGAAAAATTGTCGACTTTTCATTTTAAAAATTCATTTATAAAAACCTCTAACAAAAAGTTGAACGCCAAGTGCAAAAAAATTCGATGATAAACAAAGCGCAATAAAAGTAAAATAAAAGCTTACGATGCGATGCATAAAATTGATAAAAAAAAAAGTTGGCACTTTTTGAAAATGAACGACACCAATAAATTTACAATGTATACGTCAAACGTCATTACGTTTCTTTACCTAGTTGAAAATTAACATCTAAAACGTTCATTTTGACGAAAGGTAAATCGCAGTTCATTCCATAGCATGCAACTGCTTGAAAGAAAAATCATAAAAATGTATAAAATTATTACTATTTATTTCATAATTTCTCTTGTGTTCAACAACTGGAAGACGGTCTCAGGTAAATACCTACTTAGAATGTATATATGTACTTTTAGAATGAATCTATTCTGCATAAATTTTCTACCTCACAGCATCGAAATTTGTGCCATTTGATAAAGATACCACGGTGCCACAGGAGACGCCAGAACCAATAAACGTCGATCTGAACCAAGCCATAAACATCACGACCCAAACACCTTTTACATTTTTGACGGATTTTGGAAAAAGCAAATCTCTTTTGATAAACACAGGATATTCAGGTACCTGCTCAAGACAACCCACTCTTGAGATAATTTAAATTATACAAAAATTCAACTTTTTACATCAGTCGAAGTGGTTCTCAATCAACGTCTCACAACTGAGAGGCTGATAGGAGGAGTCCTAAAGCACGACTATATATATTGGAAGCACAGATTCTTTTGGACAAATGACTCGGATGGCATAGCTTGTACGTCGGTTAATAACGCAAACGGGTAAGTTAATCTTCCATGTTGAATTCGATGATCCACAATATTGATTTTTCAGCGCATCTCTTGAGGTATCAGTGATGTATTACAACAGGAAGTACTGTTCTGTTCGAAACGCCTTAAATTACAAAGACGGCATGGCTCAAATTCTTTTCCGGATATACATCGTGAGTCCTCATCTTGTCGGCTATACGTCTTCGAAGACCACTGTATTGTACTTAATCCAATGATACTTCTTGTTCCAGGGATCAGTAGCGAACCCAGCATTTAATAATTTTGCGAGAGCGATGAAAAAAATAACAACACCTAGATCTTGCGCAGGAATCGGACTTGTAGATGCTTACTCGTGGTACTTCGTGCTTCCCAGAACGATTAAAAGTTTCATCTATCCTGGAGCGTATACCAATGAGTCAAACGGAGATACATATTATTGCATGACCACCGTAGTATCTTCTTTTTCTCCATCCACTCAATACATATCAAGAGACCAAGTAGTATAAATAATTTCCAGGTACACAGTAATCCCAAAATACTAAGTATTTGAAAGTTTCAGTTTGCAAACACATTTCTTAAATTAATCGGAATAAATGGCGAACCGTTGATTAATCAAAAACGACAATATCCTCGAGGTGGAAGACCAATATATCAGAATAATTTACAACCTGGTATAATCGAGCGCCCATCTTGCCGATTAGTGCCCTCCATACTTGGACCTATGTCAGCAATTAAAAAACCCAGTAAATAGTTTTAATCGTCAAATGTACGATTTATAATTATAACCGAAGAATAAACGTATCTTCTTGAAAGTCTTTCAATGACCAATTCTAAAACTAACTAATTCGAGTGAATGAAGAAAATATTAGAGGTATTTGCACTCATCATTCAACCTTTCTTTATACAATGACCTTACAATAAAAATAATTCATTAACCACATCCCTTTTAAAGCTCGTTCTCATCAGTCATCATCACTATCACTCCACAAATTTAATAAGAAAAAAAAATTGACAATTGTAAAGCAACTACCTTGAACCTGGGCGATAAAATAGATAAATTTTTCGTATCACGTAAAAAAAATATTTTTGGAAATTAAGATAACTACGCATAAAACAATGCAAATAAGTACTCTCTTATTGATAACGAAAGCAGTAACTGCTTCAAGTTAAACTCGCCGTCGACTTTAACTAATTTCAAAGAACCAGTATGTAAATGACTTCATTGGTCCTCATATCTGCAGTTTTTTTCATGGAAATGTATCCAAGAACAGTATTCTTTATAACAATATTATGTACATTCAAAGCATTAACCACTGCTTCAAGTAACACAGAATCCCACAAAGCTCTAAAATTGAAAAGCTCAACTCCTAATGTATTCATCTCATTGCAGTCGGTCGGTTCCTTCCTTTCAGCGGATTTTACCTAATACCTCCCAGGACCCCGGAACCAATCGACATCGATACCAGCAGATTAAAAAATATAACAACTCCAACACCTCTGCAATTTTACGGTAATCGTGGCAAATCTAAAGCTTACTTGGTAAACACTGGACATTCAGGTAACCATTAGTTTCCTCATACCATTACTTTATCCACTCTTTCAATTGAGACAATCCAACAGTTGAGGTATTTTCTACGCAACCATACACAACGGAAACAATTACTGGAGGAGTTCTCTACAGAAAAGAGTACGTGTACTACAAATCCAGATTCTACTGGGCTAACAGCTCAGATGGTGTAGCTGGTTCAGCTGTCGATGGCGGCAATGGGTAATTCGTGAAGTACAATTTACGAGCTGGATTGCACGTCTTTGATGTAATTTCAATGAAATTTCCAGTTCTCCGTTAGAAGTTTCTATAGAATATTACAAATGTAAATACAAATCATTCCAAGAAGCTATGAAATATCGCGATGGGATGGCTGAAATTCGTTTACGTATAAATGTGGTACGTTGCTATGTTCTACGTCGCACAACATGGAGGATACCTCCGAGGCTCTAATCAGATATAATACGAGTTGAATATTCTTTCCAGGGATCAGATGCAAATTTACACTACAAACAATTTGCAGCAGCGATGAAAAAAATCTCGAAACCAGGAACTCGTGTTGAAATAGAACTCCTCAGTGCTTTCTCTTGGTACCAAGATTTTCCGCTGAATACATTCTACTACGCTTATCCGGGGGCATACGAGGAATACAACGGTTCCACCAATACTACGTATTATTGCACTACTACAATCGCCCCTTTTTACAGTAAAGCTCAGTTTATATCCAAAAAACAGGTAAATTGAATAATCTCAATGGAGATATTGAATAGTAACAAGGATTTCCCTATTCTTTGACGTAATAGTTTGAAGATACATTTTTGCAACTGCTCGGATACAATGGCCAACCATTGACTAACTCTGTTCAACCATACCCTCAAGGAGCCAGACCAGTGGTGCTAACCTACGGTATTACCAAAACACCGTCGAACAAAGTAGTACCAAGTATCCTCAAGTCTTGATCGGTTTTTACAGGATGTTTACAAATTATAAAACAATTGGTAGATTTCGAAGTAAAAAATTAATTTCTTACCACAACGAGTCTTTCTTTGACCAAAAATGAACCATAAGATATTTTTTTACCGCCTTGAACGCGTTATGGAAAAAATAAAGTTGATTAGGAGGGATACTCTGACTAGAAAATCGAAGAATTTTCTTTTGATAATATAAATTCAAAACGAAACAACAAAATGATAGGAAGTAAAAAGTCCATTAAAATAATCAAAATACTTGACTTTTTCAGCAATTTCCAAACTAAAAAATTATCTAAAACTAGTATTTTCAGTTGAGTGATAAAATGAACAAGGTTACCAAAAATTTCCGTCATAAACGAACGTTATGTCAAAAAAATGATTTTTTTTTTACTTGAAAACGTGATATTTTCTGTAAATTAAGCCTGCTTTTACTCCTTTAATCCGTGCTTTTTCAGCAAGTACTTAAGAAATGTACAAAATCCCATTGATACTCCTGGCATTTATCACCTTTGGAGGATCAACTACCGCATCGAGTAAATATTTATTTAGATTTTAAGGATACAGCGACAAACTTCTTAACTCCCATGCACTTCAGTTGGCAGATTCTTACCCTTCAGCGGATTTTACCCAATACCGCACAAAACCCTTGGACCAATTGACATCCAAGTCAATCGAGTGAAAAATATCACAACTTTTCCGCTAGTTCTATTCGTAAATGGATTTGAAAAAGCCTCAGTCAAGAACACCGGATATTCAGGTTTCTGTAGACATCTTCGAAGACAATTCCTCATCTATGAAGGCGTTGTAAAATTGGTAAATCAACAGTTGAAATATTCTTGGATCAAGCAACAACATCAAACATGATAACAGGAGGTGTTTTATACAACAATTTGTACGTGTTCAGGAAAATTCGATTTTATTGGGCCGGAAGTCCGGATGGAGTGGCTGCTTCCACCGTCAATGGTAAAAATGGGCAAGTAAAATTTTCACTAGAAATCTTTTTCAACTCCTCAATTACCTAATTCGAGTTTCCAGTACACCTTTGGAAGCGTATGTATACTATTACAACCAAAAATATGGATCTTTTCGTAACGCTTTGAAGTATCGCGATGGTTTAGTTGAGTTGACCTTCCGCATAAGCGTAGTTGTAAGTCTTTTCAGTTCTCACCATAAACAAGAGTAATACACGATGGTACAATCAATGACCAAAGACTTCATTTAGCAATTTCACAATTACAGGGATCAATTCCAAATCCAGCATTTGTTCCTTTGGCAGCATCTTTGAAACAGATTCGCGAAGCAGGTTGTACAACTAAGTTATCCATTCACAACGCCTCTTTGTATTTCATTCATTTTCCTCCCACAACCAATTACTTCGCTTATCCGGGGGGATACGCCAATGAATCAACCGGTGAGTTAAGGTACTGTTCCATTGCCATCGTGACTTCACTAAATCCAACACACTTTATATCCAAACAGCAAGTAAGCACTGCGAAGAGCATATCGTTGGATATGAAAATTCACAATATTGAATCTCTTTACAGTTCCTGGAGACTTTTTTATCGTTACGAGACTACAAAGGAAACCCATTAGTTAACCAAGTCCCACAAGCTCCTCGAGGAAGAAGACCGGTGGTCCAAAGTGCCGGTATATTGAAAATTTCAAATTTTATAAAAGTATCATCAAGGATTGGGCAATTATAATGTCGTTTTCGTGTACAAATAAATTAAAATTTATCAATTATACTTTTTTCTGAAAAAAAAAATTCTTCAAAATGTCGAAATCTTTTCCAGACTGACCATTTTGACAACAAAAAATTATGGTGGGGAAAGGAGTCAAAGATACTTTTATCATTCTTCAGTGTGATAACTGTTTCCAAGAACAAATAAACCAAGTCCACATTTAACTCAATCCGACATAACATTATCTGAAAACTTGAATCTTTGTTCAAAAAAAAGCAATGAGCATTAAAATTCGGGCATGAAAAACTTCTTTTAAATTACTTCCTGATGATTTTCGAAACTATAACAAACTTATAAGAAAATTAACGCACAAGCGTATGGAACAGTTAAATAACGATTATTTTCACTGAAGTATCGAGACCCAAAGAAATTTGGAAAGAATGATAACAAGTTAACAACGAAAAATAGACAAAAATGTCAACGTTGATAAATTTCACGAGGTCGAGAAATATGTCATACGTTTAAATAACTTTGAAAACACATTCATTTCGACAAATTTTCAGGCAAGGTACTTGCATAAACTTGAAATTCTTTTCAATCGAGGTTCCTTTCTGGTGGAAATGTATCCCATCGGAATCATCTTTTTGGCTTTCTTGAGCTTCGAAGGATTGATCACCACTTCTGGTAAATATTCATCAAGTGCTTTGTTTTTGCGAGTTGCAAGTACTAATGAAATTTTCTCTAGTTCAAGGACACCCAGAAGGACTTTACCCTAAATTTCTTAAAACACCTGAACCAATTAATGTGGATATTAGCCAAGCGAAAAATATAACCACTTTTCCACTGGTGATTTTGATCAACGGTCAAGAAAAAGCCTTCGCCAAAAACACCGGATATTCAAGTTTGCAATTTTGTATTAGATTATTCCAATACAAAGATTACCTGTAGTATCAACTATTCTATTCAACAGTCGACATTATCTTGGAGCAACCCAGAACATCTAATTTGATAACAGGAGGTATCCTGTACAACAACGTTTACGTGTTTAGAAAAATTCAAATTTATTGGGCCAGCAGTGCCGATGGTGTGGCTGCTACAACAGTGAATGGCAAAAATGGGTAAATACGGGTACAATGCTTATCAGAAGTCGCATATGAACAATATACCTATAATCTCCAATTGACCTCTCCAGAACTCCTGTAGAGGTTTCTCTACTTTACTACAACAAGAAATACAAATCTTTTCATAACGCTTTAAAACATCGCAATGGTATCGCCGAAATAATATTCCGTATAACCGTTGTAAGTATATTACAACCACATTTAACATTCCTTGGTTGGGATTTAAGCTTATGTAATGACCACCATAGGAATCACGTTTTAACCCTGGATTCATTCAATTCGGCAAATCATTGCAAAAAATTCGAAAAGCCGATTCTGAAACTCCGACCAATACAGCTTTTACATATTTCTTCCTCCTCCCACCCACCACAAATTACACCGCTTATCCAGGAGCGTATAGAAATCAATCTACCGGAAAAACCTTTTATTGCACTACGACCATCGTCGTCCCAGTAAATTCGGCTCATTTCATATCCAAACAACAAGTAAGAGTGAATCATTAAAAATCCAAAATTTCATTAGTCGCATAATTTTTGTGAATTATTAGTTCCAAGAAACATTTTTAAAATTGCTGGATTATAACGACAAACCACTGATTAACCAACGCCAACAAGTTCCTCAAGGACGAAGGTCATTGTTTCAAACTCGCGGTGTGGCGACTATTCCTCACGTGCTGATAAAAGCACCATCCAGAATGGGACAATGATCAAATCGAAATTACTCATGGAGGAACTACCTCAGCTGCATGTCCTGCGACATCGATTATTTTGAAAAACGTGAAATAAAACATACATCTTCACAAAAAAATAAACCTAACGAAAATTCATCGTTTGAAAGATAACTTTCAAAAATCAACGTTATATTTCATGTATATGTAAATTAGTTCAGTAATCCTCCAAAGCACGACTGAAAGCTCAAGTCCGATAAGAAGTGACATACAGTAATGTTGATAACGTAATCATGCAGTACGTGTTGAAAATTCTTGGAAAAAAAAACTGTCAACGTTAGTTGCATCGGTTTACGACATCGAGTTAAACTTAAAAATTATGTTCATCGAGGTTGTGCCACTTATTTTTCATAAAAATGATCTCCTTCATTTTGGTATTTCTTGCTCTGGGCAAATTAACCGAAGCTTCGAGTAAATACCCTAAGATTTGTGTTAAATACAAACATATATAAGTTTTCGTTGACCTACTACACATGGCTTTTTCATCTAGTTGGAAACACCTTGCCTTTTAGCGGATCACGACCGATACCAGCAAGCACTCCTGAACCAATTAATATCGAATTAAGCCAAGTACATAATGTCACAACGTTCCCATTACTAATTTTTGCCGGATTAACCGAAAAAGCTCGCGTAAACAATACCGGACACACGAGTAAGAGTAATCTAATATAACGAATTTCTGCGGGCATTGTCGTCTAAAACAGAAGAACTTCGACAGTCGAGGTCACTCTGGATCAGCCTCTCACTTCGACAGTGATAACAGGAGGTCTTTTGTATAATCAGATTTATATATACAGAAAATGCCGATTTTATTGGACCCGTAGTACAAAGGATGTAGCTGGATCGACAATAAATCGTGGCCATGGGTAAGTAGATTCGGATTGGCATCGTTGAATTCTTCAAGAAGTCCAATGAGGATAAACCAGCTTGCTTGTTTAGAACTCCATTAGAGATATCATTGCTGTATTACAACTCGAAATACAAATCGTTCAAAAAAGCGTTAAAGTATCGCGACGGTTTGACCGAATTACTCGTTCGAGTTAATGTGGTGAGTATTGGACAATAATGTAAGTCTTCAGCATCCAGAATATTTCACGACAATCTTTGAACAGTTCGATGCACCTATTCCGAACCCATTATTTTACCCATTCGAGTACTATTTGAAGAGCATCCGAAAAGCTGGAACGTCCAAGAAACTCTTCATCGTTATTGCCTTCATATGGTACGCATTGGTACCTCCTACATCAACATACATTGCTTATCCAGGATCATATACCGATCTGGAGAGCGGACAAATATATTATTGTACTACAACCATTGTAGTGCCTCTTTATCCTTTTCATTTCATATCCAAGAAACAGGTAATTCAACGGTTTTCACAGGTCATCGTGAAACATTTAGTTTTTATTCACCTTCGACTTTGAATTTTCCAGTTCGAAGATACGTTTGGAAAATTACTCGGATATAATAACCAGTCACTTAGCAACCCTGCTCCGCAAGCTCCACCAGATGATAGACCAATAGTACAAAGCGCCGGTTCGTTGGCCATTCCGACACTTGGAGGAATATTTCCATCCAAAGAATGTTAAAAAGAAAGTGATATTTTTATTTTCAAACAAAAATAAAACTTGATGCGTCAAAAGGCTGAATTTCGCTTCAACGAAGGTTTAAACCTAAAGAATGTAATTAATCGATAAGATTCTACTCTTCTTAAATGTAATTTATTGGCAGAGCTTAACGAGTAGTTGATTGCCCATCATCAGGCTGCTGGGTGATTACTGACAAATGTTAGATTACACCAATTTCAAGGTTAGAACGACGCGAGGTCGCGTTATGCCTGTTCTTCTGGTTTTCCTCAGTCTTTTGTGTTATCTTATCTATTCCTTAAGTTGTTTTCATTGCCAAGTATTTCCTCTAGTTCATGATATGTTTGTAAGCAAGCGCATATTTTGCGATCTCACTCCTCATCCACCACCTCACCAATCAATTCTATACCGTTAAAATTCGAGGCCTTTCGATGGAAAAATGAATAAACCCGCGCACACGTTCGATGATTACAAAAACCCATCGACTCGACGTAAAAGGTAGATGCGAAAAATATACGCAATTTAATAAACGAACTGATGATACGTCAATTACGCGTAAAATCCATTAATAAACGATACGATAATGCGACGTTTCTTCGTACTTTTTCCTACTTTTTTTTCGCACACCGATGTCACTCCAACCCGAACCAACTCCACGCTTCGTCGCTCTCTCGTCAATATTCCAAAAAATTAACTCCATTTTAAAATATCCATTTACGTTCACCCTTCTTCGTTCGGCACGTCGATCCCATTCGCCACGTTTATCATATTATACACGAACGACGACAACGACACGAAAAACGACTGGCAAAAAAAGCTATTCCCGAACATATCGACGTTTATATAGTGTTGAAAATTATAGCAGTAAATTAACAACTAGCCCATATTTTGCTCGTTTCACAGTCGGTAAAATTTATCAAGTTACCATTAACGACTTACTACGAGTCATCCACCTTCCCTCGCATCACCCGCTCTTGACGCGACTTCGGTAAACAATATCGATACTTTGAAAAGGTAAAAAGTTACTTCCTCTATCTCGCGAATAAAACTTCGGCCCCCGGAACATCGAACGAGTTCGCTATCTGTTACATCCATAGTTAAAAGACTCGATTAATCCAAATTAACGTTCTTCGTAATCTTTTAAACAACCATACTTACGACTTTCGGGTCAATTGTTTATTGCTGAATAACTTCCGATAAAGATTTTATTGTATACCCGAGCATGCTGCACAGACACCGATTCCCGACGAACGAAAGTTAAACGCGAATAACGTACACGCCGTCGTCCTCCGCCGGCTTCCCAGTCACACAAGATGTATTGTTTTTGATCGTAAAAACCCCCTCGGTTCGTCCTTCATTCTGCGTCACGCCGATTTACCCTTTTCGCTTGCACACTAAAATGGTTTTCCATCGTATACCACCAGCCAAAGAGACACAGATGTTTCGCCAAATCACACGCTCAAATATTCCACCATTACGAAAATATGATATAATTTTTTCCTCGCTACTTCGTCGCGCTTCGTGCACTTCTCCTTTTTTCCGCACCTTTCCACTTCTCTCGTGCTTAGTTTTCTTTTATTTATATACACATGGACCAGGCACAGCGATGCCTTTTGCGAATATTTCGGTATACGACGCTCATATACGTAGTATATTTATATTAAAAATATACGACGACGACGACGACGTACCGATAAAATACGTCGACATGGGCGTAAAAATGGCAATTTTTTTTGAATCGAAAGAACACGTCGTCGTTGCCGCCTTCTCTACAGCATTGGCAAACAACTGTTTCGAAATTTTTAGCCTTATTTGAAACAAAAAATTTAATAACGTCTGAAAAAATTTTACCTTTTAGATTTTTCAGCACAATGAATTCCACGTTTTTTTTTTTTTTGAATTCATCAAAACATCAAGGTCAAGAGGGAAGAAAAAAATGAGTGGACGAGACGAGGGAAAAAGATGAAAATATGAAAGCGAAAGGTGAACGCACAAGCTTGAAAAACGAAAAAATACACAATAAGAAATTATTATTAATGAGGGAAACGTAAAAAACGAAGAATATCAATTTTTACGGAAATTTCCGTTCATCACTCGTCTTAGAAATCGAGAAAAAATGTCTCAGAAATCGAGAAAAAATATTTTCCTTATAATACAAAACAAACCCTATTTTCTCAATTCTCAAAACACCTATAAAATCTTCCTCAAAATTACTTCGTATTAATCGTTCCATTTATTTCTTCATTTGAAGAATTGTCAGCGCACAGCCACGCCGAATTTTGCCATTTGACCTCAAACCAAACAAACCCTCATGCGATTCACGTACACCTCGCCAATTCTCGACTTTTTCCAGCTTAATTGTAATTCTCTTCAATTTGCATCATCGTGAGACTCCCAACACTCGAGAAGTTCGCCAAGCATAGCACACACGAGTACATAAGCGTGTCAGCGAATGAGAACGCCGTCACTCTTAATGAGATATCTTAAATAAGGATACGTATTCGTTCGTCTTAATAATTGACATCTTCAACAATTACCGTAATTTACAAACGTACTTAATCTCGACGTAAGTCATCACTTCCTTATACGTATCGTTAATGATATTACCGCATAATATATACGTAAATGTGTAGTTAACGCCGGAATCTTGATGGTATTTTGCAGCACGTATGCGTTTCGCGTATTTGTATTCATAAATACATATTTAGCGTTATAAAGCGAGCTTTTTCTTACCTGCAACACAAACAAAATAACGAAATGATTATTTAACTAGTACGTATTCATTAAATCACTTCAAAAAGGGTAAAATATATAATTTTAGACTCTACATACAACTACAAACGTGTTGATTACGCGAGAAACATGTGCAATGCGTAAATTTTCAAGCGCGAGCGCGAAAAACTACGCCTAGACATGTTAACGCGAACAACATGTCGATGGAGGGGTAGAGCACTTGAAACGCGCAACTTTTTATGCGCAGACGCAAACAACTATGTACAAACATGTTGCTAACGTGAACTACATGTAGATGGAGGGGTAGAGCACTTGAAACGCGCAACTTTTTATGCGCAGACGCAAACAACTATGTACAAACATGTTGCTAACGTGAACTACATGTTGCAGATGGGGGAGACAGCACACGGAACACGCAACTATTTTTGCGCAGACAACTATGTATAGACATGTTACTAACTTCAACAACATGTTGATGGGAAAAAAATGTGGAAATGCGCATAAATAAGCGCCCTCAAACTAAAGTCTCTTTTTGAAAAGAAATCAAAGGTAGCTTGATTTAGTTATTGACTGATTTCTACTTCAAGTGTATATCAATCGAAGAAAAAAAATTCCAAACTTTCTTGCGAGATTCCACTTCTTACAAAAACTTCACGTTGCACCTTGAACAGAAACTCCTTAAGTAACTTCACTCAAAAAGTATCTCGCGCTTTTAATTTCTTACCAAACAAAATATCCAAAATAAACGCGAGCTACATCGCGACTTTAATATCGTAATTAAAACGACGCACGGATTAAATTAACGCACGATACGAAGACTACGTAAAATCACAACTAAAACACGAAAATACGAGGAAAAAGGAAAAGCACGGTGATCTCACGGTATTATACTCATGTATCGTGACACGTATTATAGATATACATATAAGTAATATACATAGATGCGTAATGCGTATTACGTAACGCGAACAATTTCCACATCCTTACCTCTCCACTTTCACACCAAATACATTAATAAACTTTTCGGCAGCCTTTGTGAACTTTTCAAACTCCATAGCAAGTTAAAAGTTTCCAAAGGATCGCGTTTTCGTTGCGGCACCTCGGCCAAGGAGGCGCGGCGCCCTGATGAGATAAAAGTTTAGAATTTTTATTAATAAGTTCGACGTGACGTCATCGAGTCGCAGCGCCTCGGCCAGGTACACGCCATATACATTGTATATTGTAAAAACTTTAAACGATTCATTAGAAAAAGAAAGCTTATTAACGAAACAAAAAAGCCGCATCGCCTGCGAACACGCAGACAAAGAGAGACAGAGACGTGGCGCGCGTATATTAATAGAGAACTATATTTTCCACCTTTCTCTTGTCTATTTATCAAAAAAGCGCCCGAGATATTAATAAAGCGACTGAAATTTATGACCTTTCGGATAAACCTTTAGGTAAATGAAAAATTTGCATTTAATCATTCCCGACGCAGCATCGCGCTCCCGCCGCAACTCGCTGTAATAATTTCGGCAACGTTTTTTTTTTTACAACGCTTTTCTTTCTTTTTCCCTTTTTAATTCATTATTTAAGATTTTATATTAAAATATTCGTATTTTCAGAAGTTACGAGACGAGCGAGATGAACAAATAGGCTGAAACATCACCAAGATGTTAGCGCGTACCATCGCTTCAATTTTACTCTCTGCGTTATTATGATTAAATCGTATATATACGAAAATTATTGAAAAAAACGTGGCTTCGGCGCGTAACATCTTCGTCGCGAAAATTCAGCGGGAAATTTGCCTAAATACAACATAGATGGCTTTACTGCGTTCAACTATTTCAGTAATTTTAATTTATTCAACGAAAAAGAGCAATTCTCAGATTACTCTTTGCTTATACGAAATGACGACAGATAGAAAGTAACGTGAAGAAGTACCAAGAGAAAAGATTATTGTGATGCCGACGTCGACATTAAATTAAAAATTCAACAAACCGAATCTCGCGCACCAAGAAGAGTATTTTATTAAAACATAATACTCTTTTGCGGCCGCCGAATTCCTACTTTTTGAAAAATTCGTCGTGCAACTTATCTCTCCTCTGTTTACATTTTGTAGCTTATCTAATAAGAAGACAAAGCCTGGAGATGGAGAGTCGAATGGAAAATTTTCGCGACATTTCACTCGAATCTAGAATGGATCAAGGAATTAATACTAGAGATATCGTCTTCGAAGAGGAAGGCTTCCTTTAGAGGTGGCGATGGAGTACAATAACTTTGGAAAATAATATCACCTATGGTAGTTTCCGAATATAATATTGATGCGTATATTGGAGCAATAAAAATTACACATCCTTATTTGTAACTTTGTCAAATTAGGAAAATGGAAAAAAAATGAAATTTATAACCAAGGCGACTGGAGGGATTACCAAGGGCATCAAAATTATACACACGCCATCTCTCAAAGGATATTTCTCTCTCGTTAAATTCTTTAAAAATTGGTTTAATTTAGCCAAAAAGGAAAAAAAAACTCGAAATTATTTCATCTTACCCTAAAATTTGATTCTATTTCAGTTCGAGCGAATAAAAAAACATGCACGAAACTGGTGAAAATTTATCCAAGCCAAAAATTCAATAGAAAAGGAGTGAGATACTAAAAAAAGAAAATTTTACATTCGTACCTTCTCACTGATCACAACCTTGAACCAGTAGTTTTACCACACGCACAAAAGGAAAAATTCCAATTTCATTCCTAATTTCCTTTCGAACGCAAAGCCAAAAGGAAACCCAAGTGAAAGGCCATATCAATAACATACTTTCCACAAACGAAACCTTATTAACATCATTTTCATTGAAAAATTTCGCCATAACGACGTAGCCATATTTTTCGCTCCCTAAATAAATATGAATCGCGAATTTTGGCAATTTTTTTCGCAATATTACCTCTTTAGGTGAAATTCTCCACCAACACATCGATTCGTTATTACCTACAGATGGATTGATCTACACGTGGGAGAATTCCTCCATCGTACGGACTCATCCAACCCTTTAATTTACATTTAACCGAACATAAAGTTAAATTTAAACAAAACGTAGACGAAGCGGTTAAAATGAAAGTAGAAAGATCGCAGCGAGAGGGAGGTATTCATGAAAAAAAAAAATTCGTCGAAACGTAGAATGTAAAAAACGCTCAGAATCTAGCAAATATATACACACAGCTTTCGTTACACGTTCGCGAATTCGTTTATTTTAAAAAGAATGCGAAATATTTCGCGATGTTTTTACGTTTTTTTACTTCTGCTTTTTTCGTTTTTTTTTTTTCGGGTATACAAAAGCGCGCGCCAGCCCGAACCGAGAGAGACAGAAAGAAAGTAATCTGAATTAAAAGTTTTAGTTTAATAAACGTTGCCGTTGCGGGAGCCACGGATAGAACGAGCGGGCGCGCGGGCCGGTGCGGTATTTGCCGGATTAAGAAAATTTTCAATTTACAACACTACCGAGTGTAATTAAAACTATTCATTCGTTTGAAAGAGCGCGGTTCGATGTTGAAAGAATTAAATTAAAAGAATGATTGCGAATTGATGAACTGCTTAAACTTCTGATAAATTAATTAGCCAGCTACGGCGCGGAAATTACGTTAACGTTTTTCGCCAAAGCTCGCGTGAATTTACCTACGTTCTTCGATCGAATTTTTTCAAAAGATTTTACAATTTTTCCATATCCTTCGAGGTAGAAGTACAGATATTCGCGTCGTTATACAAAATCACCACTGCGTAGGCGTGGCGAATCTATTGGGAAAACGTATTAATTTTTCCTTTTTTTCTCGACTCATCTTTCTCCGGGACGACGGACTAATTAATTCGTCAACGACGTCCTTTTGGGAAATAATTTTAATGACGATTTTCTCATCTTATGTCCTCATTTTTAACGGCATCGTAGCGCCGGAGCAAAGAACATCTATAAATTTGGTATTTCATTTTACGACCTTATTTTTTTTAATTCGGGCTCCTTTTCGTAGAAAAACCCACCCGCAAAATCCCACTCGCGCATAGAAATAAAATTATCGAGTAAAACGATGACTTTCGATTCGCGTCGATTGCCCCTTCATCGATCGAGGTTTCTCGGTTATTGCGAAAGGAAAACCGTTACTACGCGATGGTTACGATCCTCCAGAGAACGTTCTGCATTCCTTTGGGAATGGCGTTCTTGAAAACCGACCAGCGACCCGAGGTGTATTGGAAAAATGCTCGCTAGGGTTACTAATAAAAATTGACACGCTATATTCCAAACCATTATGATCATTATCGATGAATGGCCTCCGTTCCATCCGGCAATATTGTAGTGCGGAGGGTGTTGTGTCGTGACTTGAGAATGATTTTTGTAAAATGACTATGTCGATGTGTCCGCTTAACCCTCGAAGCTAATAAAACCATCCGCGAAGAATTAAAGGGGGATGAGCTCTTTTATGATACGAAATACGCGACTTCGTTTACCGCGTTTAACCTGAGCGCATTGTTACCGGAAATAAAACCCCATTGTATTGGTCAATCCCTAAAGAATTCGGTGATTCATCGGACATGTACGATAATAGCCGTAACGTGTCTGAGTTGTATTTCCAGACTTCCGAGTAGAAGATTGCTTTCATCAAAGATCACCTCTATTTGTATGTTCCTTCGATAATCGCAGCGAATTGAATTTGTAAATGGAATCTCGTGGATTTGATTTTTTGTTTTTTTGTTTTTTTTTTTTTATTTTAAAACCCCATTTAGGAGTCACTTGCAATTCTTCTGATTGTTCATATCGCTGGTTCGTTTATTTGTTGATCCACGAATGGCCATGCTTCAATTCTCTCTATGAGTCTCATGAATACGAGGGTAGGTTGGCTTTTTATTTAAATTTTTACAAATATGTTGGGTTCAAATACTGGTTGGACAAACACTTAAGCATGGGACAAGCCTGTTTGAGTCCTAGCCTACGAGGGTAAGACTCGTCTTTTAGCAGCACCACTGCTTCAGTACTGAATCAATCAGTGTTGTCAAGGAAAATGTAGAAAAAAATCATCATTCGTCCCTTTGAAAGCTCTGAAAAAATCACATCACCGCTTACGATATTCATGACAAATAACTTGTAATTACCCGTATTTACCAGTAAATTACCCATAATTGCCTGTATTTACCGGTAAGTTATCCATAATTGTCCGTATTTACCAGTAAATTATCCATAATTGCCCGTATTTACCGGTAAATTACCCATAATTGCCCGTATACCAATAAATTACCCATAATTACCCGTATTGACTATAAAATTACTTGAAATTACGTGTATTAACCGGTAAATTACCTGTAATTACCCGAATTTACCAGTAAATTATCTTCAATTACTTGTATTGACTAGTAAATTACTTGTAAATTACCTGTAATTACCCGTATTTACCAGTAAATTACCTCCAATTACTTGTATTAACTGGTAAATTACTTTTGATTACCTGTAATTACCAATTTCTGCTGTTCTTTGGTAATTTAGATACATTTTAAATTTTAGAAGCCCGATACTTCACGTAATCGCAATACTATAACGAATCATCTCACCTTATTTCTATAAATCTCTGATGCATCCCCACCTAATCGTTACCCTTCCCCTTCCGTCGTTCGTTGTTACACTACACTACGCTTACATCATCGAAGCAAAAACGCTCAAAAACCAAAAACACTAATTTAAATACGACTAATTACAATCTTGCGAATAACATAATTTCGTTATTAAAAAAAGGCGAAATTCAAGGTACGCGTATAAAAACGCGATCGCGTATACGTAGGAGTGGCTAAAATTGTTATCTGTCCGTTACATTTAAATAGTCGCCCTCTCGGGGCATTCTAATACATTTTTTTTATTTTATTTAATATCTCGCTACACGTTGTGGGCCTACTAGGTCCTCTTTTTAGCTTTTTTTTTCCTAACCGTGTACATAACACCGCGTAATAAAGTATCTCTAATCATACACAACGGATCTGCGCCTCTTATAATACGGCTTTATGCGCCCCAATAGGGAAATTTCCAGTTTTTTTTTTGTTTTGTACCACCATACAGCATTGAGATTTCTTTAATGCTTTGCGACCTCGAATCGCGTACCGTATTTAATGACAATATTTCGGAGCCCATCGGTTACGGTCGACTCTTTTTTTTTCCTCCATGTGCTCGTCTTACGTTCAAACGTGCGTACTCCCTTCGAGTATTGTTTTAACGGGACGTTCGGATGCGCAAACTCGTCGCTATACCATCACCATCGTATAATGAGGTCAAAAACATTATACTAAATGGTAATTGTAAAGTTTGCCGAAGTATCGTGAAATATTAGTAATCTTGCCAACAACGTATGAACGTACTTATTACCAAAGTACACATATGTGGTATATATTTTTCCTAAACTGTAAATTTTCCACGTATATGGCTTGGTTTACGTAGTAATAGGGGAATTTTTTTGGCTTCGGGTATAAACCGTGGAGTATTACTTTTTTGGGAGAAGAATTTAACAATGAGCCACCAAAAATTGAGATTTCATACCTACATAACTAGTTAGTTTGTTAAATAAGCAGGTCCCCTCCTCCCCTCCTCCCTTCTCTGATCAACAGCATTGCATACATAATAACAGATATCAAAAATCTTTTTTGTAAGATGGAAGAAGGCGATGGATGAATCTTTACCATGCGACGAAAAAGAAAAAAAGCCCAAATTTAACATACCCGATGAAAAATCCAATGATAATACCTTTTTGCCAAGGTACCGAATCTTTTATTCACGATTTTCGTCAAAATTAAGAAAAAAGCACGATCGATAACACTTCTCCATAAACGACTCTTCGAATTTAAGGGACTAGGGTTATAAAAAATAAGATTTTCATTACAACCCAAGTTCAGGGAAGCGTTCATAGAACAACTTTTACTCGAGAAAATTTTTCAATTTGAACAATAGGTGAGATGATAGAAGAGTTAAAGCTTCGAAGATGGACCCCGAAGATAAAAAATCATTGAAAACTAACCCCGAGCGAAATTTTACAACATTCACCCTACCAAGATCTTCGCACCCTTTTTTCTCCAGCATAAGTCTTCGACACCGTTCACGAACACGAAGTAGGACCTCACAATTATTCTTTTGAAGCGATTGAAGGGCGATCAAGTTGTCAGGAATTTTATCGCCTCCGGCTCGTAAATATTTTAAGCTGCTTTTCAATTCCGAAACACGGAGGTTGGCGCATCGTAATAAAATACGAATTAAAATCGACATATTTCACAATAAAGATACACGCATCTCTATACACGTCGTATAAACTACAAACAACCATCGTAGATTGATCGAGCTTAATTAATCGTCCTTTACGACCGAAGCTATTAACGATATTTTCTATATCCCGAACGACGGCACTTCGGGGCAGCGATGACAAGAGGGTGAAATGAAATTACGTACCCAGAAATCCTTTCAGCGACCTTTAAAACGATCGTCAAATTTTCACCACTTGGCTAACGCAATTAAAAAGCTCGAGAAAAATTTCGTATTCCATACCTCCGGTAATTTCGCCTTTTTCGCGTATCGCAGATCCCGTTGTCTACGGTACACACATACACCCTCGCAACGGCCGGGCTACATAATTAATACGATATGTACGGTTGACGGTGCGCGCGTACGCGGCGCTTTTTCAACCACAACACACCGTCAGCGTCACCTTTTTCGTCCACTCGAACTCCACACAGCACAGCAATCCGACAAACTCTCACATATTCCGACACTTCTATCGAGCCATAAGAGGCCCGCCAACTAGCGAGGCAAAAAAACCCCAACGGTACCGATTGCACGCGGCTATGAATTTTCAAGTGTTAAAAGCCACTCGAAAGGCGACGCTTCATGCTATCTCGTTACTTGAACCTGAACTTGAACACGAATTAGTTTTTAAAATTACACCGTAAATAAAGGAAAAGGATAAGCCGCCGAACTACCGATATCGTGCTGACTCTTACACACACGACGCCATCGACCACCAATTCACCCCTTTTTTTTGGTATGCGCGAAAAAAATAATTAACTGGTACTTTCGCTGCGAGCATCTTTGTCTGTGCCACGTATCGTGGCGGTATTTTCACAATTCGCGCTTGTAACCAGCACGCGTACTTGGTCTTTTTCGTTTTGCATTTTCATGTACGGTTTTCTTAAACGGCAACAGCAAATTAGCCATGAAATATGGTTACAATGGTCGTCTATATTTTTCAAAATGGCTGAAGAAAAAACGTGATATTTATTAGCCTGAAAAAACTGATTTAAAAACCTTGAAATCGCAGAAAGACCATGGAAAAAATCGTAATTAATTTTATGCAAAATAACGTATTAAAAATAGCGAGTAGTTTTTAAAACGTTTTCTTTTGAATTTTCCCCCAAATCACCTCAAGACTCTTGAAAACGCCCCAACTGACAATGGAATCTTCCCAGGTCGCGGAATCAGAATTCGATAAAACCAGACAGGATCTAAGTTCACATCAAAAAAACTTCAAAGTCGAATTTTCAGTTGCTGAATTTCATTTTTCGATTTTTTTACGAATTTTTACCGCTTCTTCAAAATGTTTTTTTGGCCAATACCTAGCTAACCATTAATTCTATCAGAATTCTGGAAACATTGATGGCAAATTAAATTTTTTACAAGTAAAGTCATCGCTTTCCAGTTATCGAGCAAAAACTTATATAAACAGAATTACGCGATTCCAATTAAGCGCGACGTCCAATCGCCGCACCGCGTGAGTTACGTGGCAACTCGTGTTGCCTCGTGCGAGGAATTTTTGTCAGCAGGCGCGATACGGTTGCTACACCGCGTAAGTTACGTGCCGATTCGCGTCGCGCTTCATCGAAATCGCGTATATTGTTTTCTCAAAAACTTTTATTACCAACATTTTCCCTTCAAATCTTCCCAAGCGTCATGAAAATGCTAACGATATAATAAAATAGCTGCAAAATTTAAGGAGATACGAAAAAATTGTTTATACAAAAAATGTTCCTTATTCAATTTGCAACAACTCTTGGTTGAAAATTTTTTTTCCAAGTTGCCCCCTAGTTTTACAAAAAGGCCATATAAATGGTGGTTTGCCATTTTCAACGCAAATCGTGAAATTTTTCATTCGATAGATTACGATTTCTTCCGACGGAAGGTAGAAGGAGTAGGCATTACATAAAACTCTGATTTGTAGGTACTCAGCACGTAGCCGCGAAAATTCTTAAAATAGACCCTGACACCCAAAGGAGCCAAATTAACGCGATAATCGCATAAAACATATTTTACAACACGATGCCAACGTAAAATATCTCCGAAACCAATACACACCGAAAATGACATCGAATTAAAAAACTTTTTACTTTTACAACCGCATATAAAAAATGTAAATTTAACTTTAATTAAATTTTCGTTTCTTCGCGTATGGTTTTTTGAGCTATTCAAATTTCGAAACTTGTTACGCAGCGTAGTGGAGGAAAACGACGTAAAAATACTTCAAAAGATTAAAATTTTACGCTTTGATTTTTATGGAAGTGGCTTTTTCTTTTAGGCGTATTTAGAAAAAAAAAAGATAAACAATCCCGTCGAAAGATTAAATTAACTTTCCCCTTCTCCGCGTTTCCTTTTTCACCTCAGCACGCGGATTTCAAACGGAAAAAGTGAATTTGGAAAAGTGAAATATTTTTAATGATATGTTTACTTTATGCGTATATACCCTCGGTTTTTTTTTCGACCTACTATAAAGAGGCGTTTTATTTTCGCGGCGGCGTGAAAATTACGTGTATATTATGCTTCCGCGTGCGCCTCTTTCACGTTATTTTTTTCAACTTTCACCAAGAACAGACGACCTTTGTAACACATATTTTTTTACGATTAAAAAAAAACAACTACCACGACGCGGAATAAAAAGGGAAAATATTATCGTAATAGTTGAACAGTACCACGTATAATGATGTTCGTACATTTTCATTTATACGAAAGAAAATATTCTTTGGCTTATTACAAAGAGCCTCCTTTGGAGATGATTATTACCTCGACGGGTATTTTCGCAACTTCGTCCTTGTTTTCCTTTTCGGCGAACGGAGAGAGGGCCAGGCGCGCGAGATAATCGCGTAAATGTGTTTTCCTTAGCGAATCACCTTAGCTAAGTTATCTACGTAATTAAATTTTTCCAATCTGATTTCCGTCGAGTCTTTTTGTAATTACAAGCTCCCAAACCCTTCCTCCAATGTTTCTTTCTAACGTGCTACGCGTAAAAACCATAAACCGCAATGCTCCGGTATATATATACATATCGTCGAATACCGGATCACATACCGAGCTCACCTCAAGACATCATTTCGAGCTATCTGACAACGGACGACCGCAAAACGAACGCACAATAGTAATTACCATATGTCCGACTCCGGTACCGTCACGATATTAATATCGTAACACGTACACGCGTGTATTCGTACCGGAGAAGGTGCATAAAAGGATAGCTTTGTCACCTATTGACAAAGCAATTAACGCCACACTATAGTCGGACGATTTGCGGCCTAGTCAATACAAAGATAACCAGCTAAAGTGGATTCGTGCATTCGGTCAATTGTTATCACGCATAGGTAATTGAAACACAACTGCCACCGCATAAACGTGACTCCTTTTTTATGTACGAGTACGTGGATCCCTTACCTCTACGCCATATGGGGTCGTACGAATGAACGGTTATACGCCGTATAAATGATGTTTACCCTTTGGCATGCACCCTCGTCTCGTCCTTTTCGTATTTAATTCGATTTAAAACTAATTCCATCCTACGGAAATGCTCAAGTACTGGGGAGAAAAAAGGTCCTAAAGAGGAAAAAAAGCTTTTCTCGATACAAGGTCATTCCAGCGCGGAATCGCGTTTGATTTTTTCGGCCGAAAAAAAATTCCTAATTAGGTAAAAGGCTCGGATAATTGAATCGAAACGCGCGATGTTTCGGAATTTCAGATGAGATTTAACGATTTAGCTGATTTTTCACCGTTTCCAAGCTTCATATTGAAGATTTCAAAGAGCAAATTAAGCGCGATTTTTCACGCGTATATAAATTTCACAATTCGAATTAAATTTCGATGGAATTAACACATATCACACGATCTTCCAGTATCAAAACGTAAGAACCAATTTTCTAGCAGAATTATCGCCTCATCGCCATTAAAATAAGTCCATAAAATTAAACGACTTTCATACTTTACAAAGCACCGAACGCAAAACTCCGGGTTAAGAAATTCATTCGTATTGTAAACGAATCACATCCGAGTGCAAAGTACAATTTTGGCAGGAAAAAAATTATAAGCCTCGAATCAATAGCGAAAAATTGATTAAATAACGTTTAAATTCGCAAGACTAAATTCGAACACGTATGAAATTATTATATTAGATGCCTCAAGATGAATAATCCAGCATTTCGATACGACGAAAAAATAAACGAAGCGTGGTGAAAAAATCGATCACGCTTTTAAGAAATTTTTTATCGCAATTTTAGAATTTTTTTTTCATTTTACGTTTTTCCACCTCACTTGTAAATTTTATTAATTAATTTATTTAGCTACGTCGTGTACAGCCTGGTGGCTAGAGACGTGGGAAGCTGAGGGGGTTTAGGTAAATGAAACAAAAATTGTTAAAAATCAAACAGAAAGGTTTTCTGGTGCGTAAATTTGCCTAAATTCTCGAATTTCATCACAATTTTTGTTTGTTTTCAATTAAAATGAAATTATGGTAAGATCTAAAGAAATACAAGAAAAATATTCGTACAAAAAATAAACCTGACTTCATTTCGAATAATTTTCATTTCAAAAGTATTTTTCCAAATTTGCTTTAACCTCACAAAAATAACTTTGTGGAATTTTCAAAAAAAAAAAAAATTGAAAAAATGTAACAAAAAATGAAAATATTTCGGAGAAAAAATTCAATAGTGATATTTTGAACCTGATCTGGAAGAAGGGAGGGGAGGAATTGGCGGGGCGAAGGACATGGACCCTACAAAAAGGATTTGCGTATAAGGGAAGTAGATAAAATAAGGACAGTGAATGATTTTTCGACAAAAATTTCAGAAATCCGAGAAAAATTTACAAATTTTTCTAGAATTTGCCGGATTTTTTTCATCATTTTTTCCGTGAGTAGCGAATTTTTTCAATGAATTTTCTATTTTACAAAATTAATTATCAATAATTACTCTAAAAAAGGCGATTTTTTCTGTTTTTAATTCTTTATTGAACGAATCTTCTTGAAATTACCTCGAAATAGCGCCCAAATATTACCCTCCCCTCCCCACACCAGCGTTGCCTTAATTTCTAAACATAATTCGAAAATCACAACGCGATGTCCACTTCCTCGCAGATTTTTAGTACTTTGCTATCGAATGTTAAAAAGCCCTCGCAACTTTTCGCATCTCACTAGCTCCGAGCTCCTTAAGACGAAAAAGCGAGATATAGATGGTAAGGGGGGGGGGGAGGAGAAAACCCCCATAGCGTAAAAAAAACGCCGCTAGTGTTCGTAGTAAATCGAAACCCATCACTTTTTCACGTCTTTTCAGACACCTTCTCACCTTCACCTCTAACCTATTTCTCGTCCGGAGACAAATATCGCTCTTCACGCCTTCCGTCTTCGTTTCCGAACACCCGCAAAAGCATCCGAGCTGAACCGCCGTGAAAATAGATTGGTTTTCTTAACTAGCGAATTTGCATACTTTAATAAAATATTACAAAAGAGTAAATGGTTTACATTTCAGCGATGAATTATTATCACGAGCGAATTCCAAATTGTGTGCTCTTCGTTACAATCATTTCACTGTGGAAGCATGTTTTACGTCTGTAACATCATCGCACCTGCTCTATTTCTTTCCGACGAATGAAAAAACTCGCGATGCTTACCTCGGGTGTGCTCGGATAATTAATCAAAATTAAAAATAACGTATTCACAATTTGTCAATACGATTTCGTAGATATCTACCACGAGCTCGTACAGATACACGTCTGATAACCTCGTCGTATACGCGTTGTCATATAATTTTTAAGCTACACGACAGTGACTCCAGGAAAACATGTCATCTGAGAGAATTCCGCGACGTTTTTTCACCCACCTCTCATCGCACGTTCGTCGATTCGAACAGACGAAATATCGTAAACCAATTTATACGAGGGAAAAAAAACTTTTCAAATACGAAAAACGCGATGAATTCTCCGGCGTAACTTTTTTGATTACTGTGGGCCTCGAAAACCGCATGCTAACCGAAAATTGATTTCTGCCAATGATGTGATACGCGTACTACCGTTTTTATTTAATCTAAAAATAAATACGCACACTATCACACACATATACTCTTTTCTGCTGCGAAATATCCTCACATGCTCCTCGTTTCCGAATGTACTCCGTCACCGATCGACTCCGCCACCGTGAAAAGGAATATATATCGAGACAAGTTATTTTTCAAAAATGTCAAAACACAATTCGTTAAATATTTTATTCTCGGCGAAATTTTCCGGCTTTTTCTCGCACATCTTACTCGATATTTGGGCATAAGGAAAAAAAAACTCCCGGATATACGAATACGTTAAAGATGATTCGTTTCCAGTATACTTATTCGAACGTATGCGGACTTTAGAAAAAATATAGTAAAAAAGGCAGGAAAAGGCCAAAGAAGAAAAGTTTGACCGATACTTTATTCGATAAGAATAAAGTTTTTCATTTTTCCGTCTCTATTGTATTGGGAGGAGTTTTCCAAGGTATACGTCGTACACGAAGGTACGGTCCAGATACGCCCCGCACTTCGCATTATACATTTACCTTATAGACTTGCCATCTCGACGGTATACACGTAATAGTACAGGCCTTTAGCGAGTTGTTCGACATTTCGTGTCTAAGGATCAATTAAACAACGTTACTTCTCGGGGCAGTGCCAAAGCTATAGAATTTTTACAAGCTCCAAGTTTCCATGCCAAATGACCTTTTTTTTTTGCGTGCCGCTGTACACGTTCGAGAAGATGGGGTATCCTCTCGTTTTAACGAATTGTGCGGCTGTTTCGTGTATACTAAAATACGAAACGAAAACCGTGGTCAATGTTCGTACACGATGTTCTGTTTGGCCGCGTTCAAAGGCGGTTTGAATAAAATGACATTTTTGTTATAGGTATTTTTTTTTTCGCCGTCCGCGTTTCGACACCGCGTTATCGTCCGCGTTTTCGAAATACCTTTACAAAGGCGAGTTCGTTAATTCGAAAGGGCTATTTTTATGTTTCAAAGGAGTCGCTTTTTTTTGAAATTTTTTTTTCGCAATCGATTCGATTCGGGTTTATACGCGAACGGCAACGAATTCGCGAAATGATTTGTAGAGAATGAATGAAAATTGATTTTATTCGAGATAAATGAAGATTTACAATCGCTATTTGAAATTTTTTGCGATATTTTGACAACGATTTTTCGCCTTTAAATTCAAAATATTACGGGTTCGTTGAAATTGCAATTTTTAGTCATTTCAAAATACCAATTAGATTTATACCAGGTAGGGGGGAGGGGGCAAAAGCGCAGTAAAACAGAAACACAAATCAATTTCGTAACCTGACAAGTCAACAAAGCGAGAGAAATCTTATATCATCGATGAGAAAAAGTTTTCGAATTTCGTCAAGAATTTTTCATTTCATTTTCCCAATATTTTTGAAAAACTTCACAACACGTATTGAAAAAAAATTCTGAAATTTCGCCAAATATTTCGAACAGAAAAAGCATATCGGAGAATCATTGTAAGAAGTATTTATTTATTTGGAAAATTCACACAGCAGAGTCGTTAGCTGAACGGAAACATTGACAGAAGGAGCAATCATAAGAATGCGGACATTAAAGATGGAAACGGATCTGTGCAACGTGTAAAATCAGAAATCAACAAAGAATAGTATTTTGCTCGAAACGCACGTAACATGATGAAATAGTTGACTCTACGTCAAAGAGATATTCAACAGAAGTAAAATTTCCGTGATTAATTCGTTGCAAAATATTCCATGTTATATACGAATTGTAGAAAATTTTTTGGAAATTTCCATTCTGCAATGTGAAAAATGTAGAATAAATACTGCGAATCAGCAATTCCGATGGAAACATTCGTAATTTATAATTTACCTTGAAACCGGGAAAATGAGTCATTTTTCACAGAACCGGATTTGTAATTTTTAGCTTATTATTTTATTTTCATCTCTTCTCCTAAAGCTACTCTCATCTAAAACGTCAATATCACAGTTGCAAACGTCGAGTTTCAATTTAATAACTACGTATTTCTCGTCGTTTTTTGGAGTGATAGGGGGTGCAAAGGGTGTAGCAATAATTGACCCAAATTTTCCAACGATTTCCATTCCATTTAAGGGTAAAGGTAGAGAAAATTTGATGATTTTTCGACATTTAAATTAATTTTTCATATGATTTTACCAAAACACTCGTAGAATTTACTAAAAATAAATTTTTCATTTTCCGAAAAAATCTCAAAAATATCACTTTAATTCAAACCAACCGTAAATCGAAAGCTCTAACAATAAAATCCAACCTCGTACTCGATAAAATTCGTAAAAAACAAAGCTCAATTTACGTTCATTCGGCCAAAACACGAGACCGATATCCGTCAAAAACTACCCTCAAAACCATAAGAAAAACCTACCAATCAAATTAGAACATTTTCGCCAAATTATCGTCTCGTTTTCAGCCTCTGTACTTTATTATAGCTTACACAGCACACACATCAAAGCATCGAAATACCAAACACCGAGAAAACCTCCAATACTTCGTCTCCACACATTCCACTGTATCATTTTCTAACATAAAACGTCGAAAAAAAGAACCCCTAACTCTATGCATTTCGTACATCGAACCTGAAAACGAGACTAATTAAAAAATTCCATCTTACATCTCGTACTTCCCATTGGATACAGCTTCATCGCACATATCTCGACTAATCCTGCTGCTGGCTCGAATCTATTATACGAGTATCCCCCAAACAATACGATACCTTTGGTAATTAAGAAATTCTCGTCCATTAACCTCTTGCTTGACTCGTAAAGCGTAATTTTTCCACATAATGAAGCCAGCACGTCGCCGTATATAGACTAATGACGCTCATTATCGGCATATCACCCCCAAGTTCGCAGATTCTTCGACGACGACGTAAAAAGGAAATTCGCGGATACCCTTTGTTCTGGGGAAAAGCTCTAATAAAATTTCCAAAATTGAATCGTTTCGGATGTTTAATTTTTCATTCAGTTTATACGCGTCGCCTTCGTCGAGTTGTGTTTTATCTTGAGAGAAAAAAAAAACCTTTTAGGGGTATTTTCCTAGGGCTTTAAACAGATAAAAAATGTGACGAAGAAAATACCAAGTAGCTATTCGCCGAAAGAGGATAAAAGATTAAAAAACGAAAAAAATAAGAATAAATTGTTCGCAATATAATGAGAATTTTCCAACCAGTGCGGTTTTTATTTTTTCAAGCGTGGAAAAAAATTTGCCTTGTTTGTTTTACTCAATTTTGTTTAGAAATTATATAAAAATGAAATTTTTTCGAAATATAACATTCGAGGGAATCGCGACGAAAAAAAATGTGAAAAAAATCCACTCTCCGACACGTCGCATACAAAATACATAATAAATCAGACATCGTGGAAAATTACGAATACACGTTTTAATTACAAAATTCGTTTACCTTGTCCGCACGTGAATTTCAAATGCAACCAAATTATCAACAGATATCTAAATCGTGGATATTTCATAATACAAAATCCGCCGAATCACGATACACGACACGAATATGCTCGAAAAAAATATTTACAATAAACCCGCGAATAAACTATTGGCGTTAAAAAATTTACCAAAAAACACACACGAAAAAAAACTAATTAAAATTTCACGTCAACATTTACGTGACAAATACCTACAAATATACAGATTACATCTCGTACACACGACAACTCTCACGATGATTACTCGAATCGTGAAAAAAAAAACCCTGCGAACCGAGCTATCGCGAAATTTCGACGATGGAGAAAATTCTCATGGAAAAAATTATCTTACGAAGACGCGAATATTTTCACGATAAAATAACGTCGAGAACAAACGCGCCGAAAAAACGAAGTCACCGAGTTACGAGCACTTTGTCTACTAAACACTTATAAACATTTGTACGGAAAATGTGAATAGAATTTAATATGAGTTCGAATCCTGCGCATTTGGCTGGCATATTCGTGTCCGCCTCGCTTGCTCCCATACACACATCTCTTCCTCTCCGAGCCTCGGTTTTTTACTCGCTCTCGGTTATATGGTTAAAATTTTATCAGATTAAAAATCGCAGGTAACACGAGAAAAATAATAATTGTAATATAATATTAAATATTTGTTTTCGTATGAAAGTCGAAGGGTCTCCTGCAACAACCTCTTTCATTATTATTCAATGTTGCTTCGAGTTTTTTTTTTTTTTTCAACCTTGCCTCCTCCGTTCGAAACGCCGTGCTATGCTTGCCTTTTATTTTCGCTGTTTCTCTTCTCTCCTTTGGCTTTTTTTTATTTATAATTCCGATAACGCGAGATTTTTAGCGTGAAATTTAAATTGGTTTTACATGTAACAGAGTTGAAAAATCCGTCATTCGGGTAATTGTTTCCTGTCCCCGAAGAAAAATAAAATACGGCGAAGGAAAAAAAAAGGGATCAAAATTTTTTTACAAGGTTTTTATTTACTACGATATACTATACGTTTAAGATGACTTTATAATGCGAAATCGTACCAAGATGAGAGGGAAACCCCCCGCGAGGGTTTCTTTTTACGCTGCCACGCGTCACCTGCCCCGCGTCGAATTTTAAAATTATTTTCGATAAATTTTTCCTATTGGTTTTTCGCCAGCATCACGATACAAATGATTTATCGTTCGTAAAAAATTCCTTATCAAATTATCAACCTGAATTTTTTTTTCAATTTCAATTCATTTTTTTAATAGTTAAATTTAAATTAATTAATTAAATAGTTCGTGAAGGCAGCTGACAACTCAAGTGACGAAAAATACTCCAGTACGAGTTCGTATGCAACACAATGAAGCCAATTTCGAAAATGATTGATGAATAAAAATGACGTAATTTTGACATTTAAAAATATCCCAAGAATAAGGCAGAGACAGTTATAAATGATAATTAGTACGCTTCGAAATGATCAACTGAAGAGATACAGATTCAACGCTCGTTGCAAGATCAAAAAGCCAAAAAGAACTTATATCTTAACACCGATCATCAAGTACGAATGGTTTCTAGAAACTAGTAGAAATCTCCTCCCCTCTCCCCTTTTTTATATAAAATGACGAATATCAATATTTCAGGAAAACGCCGACAGTGGCTTGCAATTTCATTGCATTTTATTTCATAAGATGCCATATCTTCTACATTTCTCACTTGAATTACTCTATTTCTCCTTTTTACATGTTTTTCGTCATTAATTTGCATGAAATTTTTTCAAGTTCAGAGACACTTGTTTGCGAAATTCGCCTTTCTTTCATTTTAAATCAAATTTTCGTTTTTTTTTTATTGATTTAAAATAAATTTTTACATTATTTTTTGGTAAAATTCTCGATTAAAATATTTCAACTTTCACGTAGAAATTTTTTTTTCGCATTAACTCATTTTTCCAAAACTTTTTCGATCATTTGTCAACATTTCATTGAATTTTTATTAATTTCAATTTATTTTTAATAATTTTTACTGTAATACATCATTTTTTTTACAAATTGTAAGTTTTAATTTTTTTCGATTTCAAAATTAAGAATTACTTTTGTAAAAAGTCATAAAGGATCCCCCCCTCCTTTTCAATTACAAATACTCTTATCTGGGGTTGCTTGAAAAATACATAATTACTTTGAACTATTGTCTTGATGCAAATTAAAATTAGCTAGCTTGCTTTAAAGGCTACTTCGGACCTTTTTTTTGCGAAAAATTCCAAAAATTCTCTAGAAACAATTCAAAGCAAGTTGAGTAATTCTAATTAGCATAAAAATCACCTTTCAAAGTAACCTCGTGCTTTCAAAGTTACCCAAAACGACGGTAATTAAAAATTACATCGCTTCAAATGTGTTTTTCTTAATCTTTATCAGTTTTATTACAGGCTACGAAGTATTTCACATTTAGTTTCCTCTTTACTACCTCAGTTAGTCGTACTCGGACGAGATTCTTTTAAAATTTTACATGTTTCAGCATCATAACACCCTCACAATAACCAACTCACCACAACTCGTGATACTTTTGGAAACTCGCCTCCCTAGCGAAGTTGCGAATTTGAAAATTTCATACAATTAGTGCCAACCCAAAGGTTCACTCTGTACTCTGTAGCACATCCTCTGCCACTTAGCTTATAACTGCATGTAACTCAACGAAACTCAATTATCCTCAGAACCATATTAGATTACTTGCGTGTTGGCGAAGCTTTCACGACACGTGTTACCCTGACGGTGTCTCGGTTGCACCTTATATATGACGAATACCCTCCGGCGAGTACACATCGGCTTGTGGAGAAACTCCCACTTTAAATCTGTTTTCATCACATTGTCGCCGTCGCCTCTAAAAAGGAGCTTACCGAGCAAATACCAATTCCCCTTTATAAGCTCATAAATAGATTAATGTAAAATAGTACACTAGATAACTCTGCACACCGAAGCTTTGGAAACTTACAGCGCAGCGACATCGACAACGTATCTAGCTTATAAAGCCATCTCGCCCGCGGACTTACCGCAACTTCACCGTATTGTTCGACGTGTAAAGGTGTATTTTTTGGAAACGCTCACGTCGACCGAAACGAACCAAAACGTACGATTTGGCCGATAATCGAACGGGAAAAAATATCCATAAAGCTCGCCAGCGCGACAACTGTTGCATACGAATCATCTTCGGCGGGACGGCGCGCGAAATAAGAAAAAAAAAGAGAAATCCAACCTTCGAGACTTTCTTTGGCATTTATCTGGCGTAATTTAATTTCGCCGTCGCAAACTGTTACTGCGACGATATCTACCAGCACAATTGAGCGCGCTACCAAACGAAAGGAGAAAAAAACCTACGAGAAAATTTCAATTACCTCGAAATTGTTCGCCATTTAGCACCGGGCGGTAAAAAGCAACATTTGTAAATGAAAATACAGTACGCGGACCGGCGACGAAGAGCTTTTGTATAAATGTTAACCAACGATTACAGAAACAAGAAATCATCCGGGTGTAAAATGAACAACAGCAGTTAATGATTTTACCCGCCATTGCCGCCTTTGCTGTATTGCGTATACGGATGCGGATTATTGAAACACGAACAAAGTTCAGCAAATTTAATTGTTTATCCTTGATTTTATACGAAATATTGCAGTACCTTTCGCGTTTCGATGTAGCATTTCAACTCCTCGTTAGCGCGACAACACCGTCAGATAAATGCATCCACGACGAAAGCTACGTTTCACCTACGTTATTGTATTACGCCGTGTTTGACTGTATTTACAATACGAGAAGCATTGCGGAGGAAATTTTAGAAATCTTATCACAAGGAAGATTTGTGTTTGAAGTTGGTAGCCCTGGTATCGGTAGCGAATACACAGATCACTGTGCGAGTTTGCTTTTGAAAACAAAAAACGGATCTTTGACAATTTTTTGGCTAAATTTCTCCCTTTTCAGCGCCCGGAAATAATCCAGTGGTTCAATTTCACAAATTTTCACAGTTCGAACCAATATTTCCTTAATGTACGATAATGAACTGGCGAAATATCACCAAAAATTCCATCTATTAATATCCAGATACCAAATTTTTTGCAGACGATTTGACGACTCCTTAAGAAATCCGAAAACATCTCATGCAACCGAAAAAAAACTCCAATTCTTGACCACTAATCAAAATGCACTCCTCGTTTTTCGTACAAATCGCGTCAATCCTTCATCCTGCGAGTGCGATAATATTAACGAATAAAATTCTATAAACGCTCGTTCTGTACATCGTGCTCGTCCGTAAATAACACCGATATAAACGTCGGGTTTATTTAAGCGTCTCGAAATCGTTCAAAGTAATTCCAATTATACTCGGCGCGTCGATGGAATTGATAAAAGACGAAGAGTGAAAGGATGAATTATTCAAACCGTCTTCGACACATTAAAGGCAAATGACTTGAATATGATTCATAGCTACGACGTTGACGACAAACGACAATAATACACTACACAAACGTACGCAGGGATATGTTAATTATCCGAACAAAGGTAAAACATTCGCGTAAACGAATCATTTGAATATTGATAGTAATTTGATGACAAACACGAGCAAAACCGAATATTAACATCTGTCACGAACACGTCCCGCTGCAAATCCTTTGGTCGCGGTAGCGCACGGGCCCCTAGAAATTGCAACGAAATTCGCAACTTAACCGAAGACTTCGACCTTAAAAGGCTTCCAACTTTTTGGTCGGAGGTGAAAAAATATGAACAAATAAACCGCGTTTCGCGATCGATATAACGTTTTCACACAAACGTGAAATTTTTTCTCGCCACGTCGAAGAGTTAATTACTCTTTCGAGAAACGTGCCAATAAATAACAATGAGTATGTTTGGCGGGCTTCTATTAAATTACACAATTACATCGGTGCGATTCGAATTTGACGTCGACGACGACGCCTCGCCGCCGACATTTCACCATCAATGAACGAGTTTCGCAATTAAACTCGAATAATTGATGTAGTTCGAAGATAAATTTATTTAATTAAAAAATAACAATCAAAACGCCATTCAAAAATTACTTCCGTGAGAACTGCGGCTGATGCAATAATCGCTTACACACCTACGACTCATTTCACCGACTTCCTAACTATATAAATGGTATTCGCGGTAGAATCTTGGCCAACCATGTTTCGAGAGGGGAGGGGGTGGTAAGTTTCGTAAAAAAGGAAAAAAAACCTTATTGTCGTATACTTATGTGGTACAGATGCTGTACCATTATAAATTGTACGCCATATCGTGTTCGAGTGCGGTTGTTTTTTTGTTTTATGGCATATTTCCTTCTTTTTTTCGCCATCCCCCTCCCCGTCCCTTTACCCGGCCATCCTTTTTTCTATGTTGGCGAAATAATGAAAACATTCTGGGACGTTTATCGCGCTTCTACGAGCTAACCGCAGTCATCACTGCGCCTTCGGTTTTAAAAAGGAAAAAAAAACAATGCGAGTTATCAAATTTCAATTTACGTTTAAATTTATGGAAAGAATATAATTAGATTTTTTCTTTCCTTCTTTTACTTGTTGATTTTTTCGAGATTTTTATTTTTCTTTCAAAAAAAAAAATAATAAAAAATAAAGGGGCATTTTGATTAACAGAGATAGGGGGTTGTTTATAAAAATTAAATGAAAGCGAAATGTGAACGACAAATATGCGAATGAAAAATAAACTAAAAAAAGAAAGGAAATGTAACAAACATTTTAAAAACTCGAAAAAAATTAAGTAAAAAAAATAAACCAATGACAACCCAGCTCAGCCTCCTATTTCACCTAATAAAATAGACTATGCACATGCGAATTGATAGGTATATCCCCTCATGTCAATTTCAACAACTACAAGAAACATTAGCCGAGAAAGTGAGCGAGAAAATGCAAATTGCAATAACATGCAACTGTTGTCTACATCGGAAAATACTATGAAACGTTATCATAAAAACAAAGCAGTGTTACCAGCTGCGGCGAAAGACAAAATCAAACTTCAACAATCAAATATGTAGTTGTAACAACCGCTTCAAAACAAATACACCATTAATTTCCTCAATTCTAGTCTCAACGAATGAATTTCGTTGTTTAGAAAAATTTTCAGCACGGAGCCATCAACTTTCCCCATGTTGGCACTGGCACCACATGCTATACGAAAGTTGCCGCCACTAGTCAGTATAAATTCATTGTAATTTCTTAAAGTTTCTTACCTTATTTTATGAATTGTCATTGTCGTATCCATCGCTGTGTTTCACCGGGTGATCTCTCTGGCGCGTAGGGAAATTCGCTAAGGAGGAGTCTAAGGTATCTGCAAATTTTTTCCTCGGCCAGTCCTGTTTCTTTACCATTGAAAGTTGAAAATTCAAAAATGACTCTGAAATTCAAGAAATGACTTGGTTAATTTCATTGCAGTCGATTTTTTTGACCATCCAAATAACATCAAGACGATCAAGGTTTCCTACTTCTGAATTGATATCAACACTCTGGAGTATGGTCCCCTCCGCAGCCATTCCAACACCCACTAGCGTTATGATATTGCAAATGACGCATAAAAAGGAACCGAGGGATACACTCTAAGCAAGGTTCTTTACCACCTTCCCTTTAAACTCTTTTCGACTCCTCGTTTTAAACGAATTTAATTAAAATTTTTTTTTTAACTCGAAGCATAATTTTCGCCGGTCTTTCAACGATCACGAAAGCTAGGTACAGTACCGGATTCGCGTTTCGAAAATGTATTAATAAACCCATCAAACGAAAAACATTAGCTATTGGCTTTTTTGAAAACAAACGTCGATATGTATTCGTTGCGCTGTCATATTAAAATCCGTCGAAATTTACCCTATTTACATTCAACAACCAGGAAGAGTTTTTCGTTGTACTGCTTAAATTGATACACGTAATTATACTCCAGTTTGGCTACTTTTTTTCCCCATTTTCAATTCCATCTCGTTTCCAAAACGCGGAAATACGATAACGCTAAACTATACGAACCGAGAGTAAAACGGTATAATTTCGACGTTTGCATAAAATTTAATACCGCCAAAGAGAGACCAACGGAGACGAGCCGGAGAAAGAGTTTACTCGTAATTAATAAATGTTTGAAGAGCGCCGGTATTGTTTTAAGTCAACACAGAAGAAGCATTGAATTTTATAGCAAAACGACAGCTTGTAAAACCGAAATATTTCCTTTCTGCGGTGAAATGATAGACGTACGTTACAAATGATCTTGTTTCATGCAAAACCAAAACAATGTCTGGAAATGAAGAACGCGCGTCTACTTCCTATAAAATTAAATTTCATTCAACGCGTAATATCCGACGCCGCGTACCGTTTCACGTTTCGCCAATTGCCGGCGTCGATTTCAACGTACACGGTGTACGCTTTTTAATTAGCGTTTTCGCAGCTATTCCGGTAAAGTGGTTTTTTCACGTTCTCTTCGCCGCAGAACCACGCGAGAATCGCCGACACGACGCGAACATACCAAAGAGAGCGGTACCGGAGATAAGAAAAAAAAAGGAATCCTTTACGAACACATTCTTATTTGCCAGAATAGAGAGACGATGTAAAGAGATGTTATACCGTTTAATCGTTTAATTCTTTTACAAATAGGGTGTAACATTCTTACCCCCTGCTTGGATTTTCTTTCATGTCTTTTCCCCTTTCCTTATTACGATAGTGTGCAGATTTGTTCAATAACGAGTAAACGTTTTTATCGCGATGGTTTCAAGTGTCGAGTGTTTCATTTTGGTTTGTGGTTTTTCATATAATACTTTTTTCCTCTTCTTTTTTCTCGAGTGTACTCTCGAAAAAGACGTCATTTGACGAGCGCATCGCGGAATGGAGTTATTTTCGGAGTCGAATTTGAATGGTGATGTTTGACGTACGTCTCGTTGACGATCTGACGATAGTAATGAGGTGTTAATTTCGTTGTTTGGGTTTATTAAAATAAAATACAAGAATTATACGCAGATTGGGTATTTCTCTGGTGTTGTTTTTATTACGAGAACGTCGTAGAATGCGTTCATGACTTTATGAACTATCTGCTGGCGATATTTTTAGGGCGTGAAATTTGTCGAGTTGGCGGATATTACCAAACACGTGTAAAAATTAACGATATAATTGGGTTTGTGAGAGACTTTGATGAAATCTGAAATCACTGACAAGGGAATCTCTTGGAATTGTCCGCTTGCAATCGAAGAATGGTTCAATTTTCAAGACGAATGTAATTGGAGAACGATCAAAAATAATAAAACTGAGCATCAATGAGATAGACAAGTAGAAACATTACCAATTTTATTAAATGTCACCAAAAAAATTGAAAATTTCATTTTTGAAATTTACTAGACACCTTGAAGCTAGATAGTGGCGAAACACACAAAAACCCACCAATTTCGACGAAATTTCTAACGAGCACGCACACCGAACTTCTTCGAAGCATTTCCATGTATGCGGTCATTCTCACGTACTTCTCAACTAAAATGAAAATGCCGCAAAAAAGGCGCAGGATGTAAGCCGTAACTCGTCCAAACAAAACGCCATAATAATTCGGACTAGATTTTGCGCCTTTTCTGTCATGCTGTCATGAAATTTCCATTCGTCTACGTATTATACACGTTCTAATAAAATGTCAAGAAAAAATATCCGATCGGCGCTTAATTTCGTCACGTCAGCGTTTGACGGCCGTTTTCATTTTTACGCAAAATCTATTCGTATTTACTTAGCCAAAATGTAAGATTCGGGTTTCGCGGATACGAAATAAATAAAAAATCAAAATATATTTCTTCGGTTGCGACATTTCTTCGAATAAATCGAGAAACGTCGGGTACATCGCGTGAAAAAAAATCAACGTGAAATAACGTTAATTAAATTCGTATTTCGATGATACGTAAACAATATTAAATAAATTCCTGAATAACGTTTTTTTTTCCATCTAAATTCCTTCATTATGACGACTCGTTGACACAACAACCAAAAGAAACATGTTCACCAGAGAAATACGGATTTTATAAATTTTGGTAAATATTTCCCCCAAATACGAACATAACCATTCTGAAAACAGGAGTAAAAAAATTTCAATTCAAAGGACAAGCTCTTCCCGATTCTGGAAAAAATTTCCATCCTATTAAAGGAGTACTTGGCTCACGAAGGAAACGCAAAAATAATAACCACTTAATAAATAACATTACACGGGGTATTTAATGATACACGAAGCACACGAATGATATGAAAAAGGTGACACGGAGGAGAAAAGGGTGCACCAAGGGCAAAAGACCTTTACCGGCGAAACACATGTTCTGTATGAAAAACTTGTCGGTTAAAGGGCACGGGGCAAAGAAAAGGGCGAACTTCGTTAAGGTATTTCGGGATAGACGATAATAAAATTCATGTATTCGTTGAAATTCGCCAGCAAGCAGCGCCACCTGCGCCGCCGAGGGGAAAAATTTCATACGGTGACGCGGCTCAGGTTTTAGCATATTTGCAAAAACGTGAATATCGAATTAATTTTTCATTTATAAACGACTGCTTTCGCCGCCGGTTTGGCTTTATACTACAATGGTTCCATCATCGGATAAATCTCGCCGCTTTTTACCGAACAAAACATTCGGCGGCGGCGATTTAATTGAAAATGGAGAAGTTCGTAGAGTACGTTCGAAGACACACGGGCGAAGAAGCGAAACGATGAGAATACGATAAGCAGGCGTCGCGACGCGGCGAACAAGGCGGCGCGCATAAATATGCTAATATAAGCCTAAAAGGCGAAGTAGCATGTTCAACTAATCAAAAACACAAACTTTATCACAAACGAATTAACAAATATCTTAAATAGAGTCTTAACACGGAAAGTTTTATTTAATTAATATTCCGAAGTTATTATTCTTTTTAGCGCTTTGCGAAAATGCTAAATCAAAATGATAATACGAGCTGGCGGCGGCGACGAAGGCGTTTTCAACGAATAAGCTGCCCCGGTATCGTGTAACTTCTCAAACAAACGGAACACTGTTCCGTTACGATATGCTAGTTTTTGTGCCGCGACGACGACGGCTAAAGAATAAATCACACTGAGTAATTATCGAGGTGATTTGTATCCCTGTGTGTTTTTTTAATTGCTTTTTTTTACCCCTCTCCTAGACATGTTCGTATGGTGCGCGTTGCAGTTGGCACCGCTTACATTAAGCGCGTGTGTTTTTGTAATCTGAGATTTGAACTTTATGAAAGAAATATGTGAAACGACGAAATGTAACGATTTTTTGTAAACTTAATGAAAAAATTATCATATTTTGCAGCTGCAACCTGATGAATTGGAAATTTTCATAAAATACTCTCATACACGTTCAACTCACAAGGAATCTCTTCAAGTGGCTGGCTTAGATTTGAACGAGAATTGGATTTTTGGAAAAAGCATGTCAAAGAACCACTGCAATCAAAATTTTAGCTGCCCAAGTTCACTCCTCGATTTTAGGTGAATTTTTGGAAATTGAACATTACAGAATTTTCATTAAAAATAAGGTTCATAATATAGAGTCAATTTGAAAAAATAGTTGAAAATTACGCAAAATATACTTAATTATTTACCTATAAATTTGAACCCGCTGAAACCATTCTGGAGCCTCCTGCTCGACTTTCATTTTCTCCATAAATCGTCCAAATAATATTGAGCTGCAATAAATTTGATTTCCGCATATTCTCGACTTCTTCAACCGAATTTACCACATTCGAGTATCTGAAAAATATTGTCTTTTTTTATCGATTACTTTCTCAAAGTCGCCTTCGCTACTTAAACGACGAATTTTTTCTTAAATTAAATTAATCATACCTAAATTAATTAGATTACCACTCAGAACATCGAAAAGAAACTTTCAAACACCCTAGTTAATTTTCTCGCAAAAGGCACCGAAGAATTTCGCAAGCTGTAAAACATCAAGTATGTTTTGTTCACGCAAACCAAACCTCAACACGATTCTTTCGCATACTTGAAACAATCTTCGCACCGAAGACGATTGCGTAACCTTTTCAGAATATGCGAAGGCGATAACGTACAACGCGGGCACCCCGAGTCGACCAAAATCGACGCAAAAACTGTCAAACTAGGGAAACTTTCACATTCACGGAATACACTACGCGCGAAGAGATAAATAGTAAATAATTTATTCAGAATTTTATTCACGATGAAATTGACCATTTCGCCAGTCGCGTTAAGCTCGGTAATGGCAAAAGTTGCTTAAATAGTTTCGAAACGAGCCGCACAGCATCGGCGTCGAGGCTCGATCCTATACACTGTATCTGTTCAAAGCTAATCACGCGGTGCGGTAATTTTGTTTCTGGTTTTGTTTCTCATTGCTGAGATTTCGTGACTTTATTCATTTGTAGACCGGAAAGTACTCTTGAGAATTGTATTGCGGTTTTGCCAGCCAGCCCGACGTATATTTTTACTATGTTAATGTATGCTGGAATTTCGATTGCTCGATAAGCGACATATTTTTGTAGCCGTTTGTAAATTTACTACCGTGTATAATGTCGCTCAGCTCCATGAACCTAATATCCAGCCTATTAATTATTCAAAAAGCAAACTTTTCATTAATTTTTCCCCGTTGTTTTTTTTTACCGCCAAAATTTTCGACATTATAATATCAAAGCCGAGTACGCGTGATGTGAAGGGCTCTTTTGTGCTTTTTTCCATACTCGTGTATTTCACGTCGACACCATTGCTGTTGGACATATCGATGAAGCACGTTTCGTGAAGTTTTAACTTGAAATAAAAGCGACCAGTGGAGTAGTGGCAGTTTCGAGTCAACGATTAACAGATTTTTTTTTCAACGTCCGTACAACAAATTCAACGGCGATCTAAAACACGTAAAATAATTTAGAAATTTCAAAATACAACGGAAAACTTTACAAAATATTTCGACATATTTTCCAAATTTACATACTTTTATAATTTCACATTATTAATCGCTTAGCAGAGTATTACGTGATTTGCAAGGCGTTAACCGACGTTGACGAGCATATCATCGTTGATAGGTATGCGGTGAAGTAATGCGAATGATATTTCGAACACGGGGTCGTGGGCAAAAGTACCTTTATCCGGCACCTTGTAAAATGTATGGTAACCATTATCCGTACACGATGGAAACCGGTAAACTACCCGCATTTTCTATCGTTAAATGCCTAGTTAATTAAAATTCAGAGAGATAATTGCCGCAGACAGGGTCTAAAGGATGAGTGGTCACACGCGAAATACCCATCACAAACAGCTTCGGCCTTTACTTCAAAACGGTCAAAAAGGAAGAAATTAATAGCGTTATCTATGGCCAAACGTTGTAACCTAGTGTTGCGGTTTACGTCTGCACAAAACCCTCCCTCGAATATGGACCGGATACTTAAAAGGGGAACACCTGCAACATGCTATATTCCAATTTATTTTCCAATGATGTACAAAGTATAAATTACCTGTCCACGCTGACGGTACCCCGGATGTGTCCTGAAAACAAAAAATTACCATTATCTGGGTTAATCAGTTTCGGTATAAGACATAGAAAAAAACAGCAATCGCGTTTTCTTTTTATTCGATGTCGAGTGAAAAAACACCTATGTAATATATTACCGCCGATTTAACGTCTGTAATTACTCCGATAATGTAAAATTTCGCCTTATCAAAAGATTTATACGTACAGGGTGCGTCGTAACGTCACTTTAAATCATTTACTCCATGTATATTTTCGTATCAGCGATAATACAGCGACCGCTGTCCATACTGCAGCAGATTCTAACACGTATACGGTTGTCGTTGTATCATCAATTCTTGCTAAGTAATTCGTTTATTATCAACAAGGCGATAAATTTGGTAAAATACAATTTTTTAAACTGGATTTAGTTATACTAGTCGTCAGACTGTTTTCGATGAACATCAACCCGGATACTGGTAAGATGGCTCGGCTTACTGTACGAAAATGCGACACCGGATGCGAAGTACTTTTTGCCATTACGCGACGTAACGAATACTTGGGAACAGTTCATACAAACTTGAAAAACTGTCACAGATTCAAATGGGGTAAAATACCAAGGAACAATAAAAAAGTTCAGACTTTCACCGTCGAATACAGTTTGTTCAAGATTTGGATACTGATGACATTTATAGCTATGTATCCGTCGTTTATAACCAAATCTATAGCATTCCTTTTAAAAAGTCTTTTATCTATATGAATTCATTAGTTGTCCTGTACAGTAATAAAATTCCAATTGTAACACTTTTATTGCCTACGATACGGACGAGCATGATGTACGATGGAACGAGCGGCATCGGAATTCAAATCAAATAACAAAGCTCGACGAGTACGGTTTGAATTTAAGCTTGATAAGTTTTCCTTTTAACGTGTTCTGGTTATTTTTAGTTATACGATACCGATACAATGGCTGATAAAGCAACAGCGTATTCTTACCTAATTGAAATCCTGTGGCCAGATCTTTGTCTACGTTCGTATTTGCTGTTCTTGCAATGAAACTTTCATGGTTACATACAATTATTTGCCGATTTAAAATAATAAAACAAAAAATAATTTCACTGATCGAAAAATTAACACAATTTTAATATTCAATTATTCGACGCGGAATTTTATTTTATGGTTTTCGGCTTATCCCTCGATTGAGTCCACGTCACCAATTCGCCATGAAAATGGTTTCGATGTTGACGTAACCTTGTTGCGTAATTCCCATTATGTATCACACCGTAAACATCTGATAAGATTTTCAACTAAAATCTATTTTTTATTCATAATAAAAAGAAATAATGAATATAAATTATATAAATATATTTTATTTACCTTTTTAAATCTAAAATTCGCTAATTATTTTATGCCAACTGATTTAAATTTAAAACAAAAAAAAAAACAGAAGTTGGTTTACATAAAAATTTGGTAACACTGTTAATTTCACATCTAAAAAAAATCTAAGGAGCATAACAAGAGGAACTTAAGGTAATATCTTGAATTACGTGAAATTTATTAGAAAATAAAGCTTAAATTGCTTCAGTGAATTTGTGATTTCTTGAATTACAAAAAAAGTTCGAACTTAAGTGTTTTGATGGATGAAAATCGCAGTTTTCCTGTGGTAAGTGTTTCTTTACAATCATAAGTTTTCCTAAGTATATCATTAGTTCAAGTTTTGAAGTCTTCTGATGATCGAAAATGTAAACATTGTATGATGAAATTAATTTCTTGTTGTACTGTTCGGATACAATTAATACTTGATAATTACCCGAATAATGATAATTTACGAACGTACCTACAATAATAGTTCAATTCCGGTTCAATATTGGAAATAAATGAACAGAAATTATTTCTATAAAAGTTCCTCCCGTTGTAAAAATGAACGTCACAATTGAAAGCAAAATAATAAAAATCAAAACACGTTATTACTCCATAGTTTTATTAAAACGAAAAATTAATTATAAAAGAAAAACGCCAGGTCTATTAAAAAAAATTCATAAATGTCGACAAAAGTAAAGCGAATTAAACGTAATATTTCCAGCGAAACGAATGTTTGAAATTTTGTTTATTCGGGCAATTATATTCGTCATCCATTTTAATAGAATTTTCACGAAAACATAAATACATTTGGAGTATTTATGACTTAATTAAAACGTATAAATTTCCGGCAATTTTTTTCTTAATGCATATGAGCTCTCGGTTAGCGACAATTTATAACCTTTTTATATTTCTCTCCGTTTTATTACTTCCAATGCAAATAACTTAAAATGGCTTAGTATTGTTGAAAAAGTGAAAATCACTGGTATGAAATGCTTTTAAAGGAGTTTATCACCGCGTAAATTCTTTTAACGGGTACTTTGGTCACGTGTTTTTAAAACTGAAGCTAAAAATTATCATTTTTACAACAATATTCCATACTACGAAGATACATAAAATTTCCAATTTCCTTTTATATTACTGTTTTCCATATGCAACTTGAAATTTCATTCCATGTGTAGATAATGGCGAAAAGTTAATTATATTAAATACTTAGTCGTAAACTCTAATAATGGCTACAAAATAATTTGCTCGGTAATTAGAAATTTTTAGAATTGATAAGACGAATAAATAAAAACGTTGCGCTAGTAGCTCGCAATGCAATGGTCGAATTTTCCTTTTAAGCTTTTCATTAGAGAGTGATAATTAGAACGAATTTTCGTTTACAAAGTTACTTTCGAATTGAAAGGAAAGATGTGTAAATTGTGCAAACGTATTGAAATTTTATCAAGTCCGTCAATTAGAAACTTAAATTGATTTAAGTATAAATTGTTATGGATTTTTTTTGCGTGAATATTGCTTTTTTCGAGAAAAAAAAACAAAATGTGAAAGCTACAGAATGATATTATTCATCATGTACTAGTTACTATGGTAAAATGAGACATAATTCAATGAAAACATAAGATTTTTCCTTGCGTTAAAAATTTGTTTCATAGTTGTAGGAAAATCCAACTAAAAACATATTTCTTCAATGTAATCCTATGTTGAACATAACGAACTATCTTGATATAAAACATTAATGACCTTACTAATTTTTTTTTTTTTTTTTCAAAAGCCCAAAGTTACGATACACAAGAGATACAACGTATAGTTTTTAAATTTGTCTCAAATGCATCATTTTTTATTTCTAATGAAATATCCTTGACACGTAGATTAAAAAGTAAAAAAATAATGAGTGCATAAAGTACATACATATAGTGTGACACTACAGATTTTTTTTTAAAAGACCACTTCAAAATTTTCCGCTACAATTTCATACGAAATAAACTCAAATACGGTTATTCACAATTTTGAATACATTTTTTCGCGTATTCGCGACGATGGTTGAATGAAATGCGCAATTTTTTTCCACACATATGGAGATTTGATGTCACGATAAGTATGGATATTTTACAAAATAAATCTTTCAGCGCATTGTTTTCACTGAAAACAAACCATGTGATAAGTTAGGTGTGTGCGATATGGTATTATATAACTTGTCTGTTTACTTGTTACCTTATTGGTTAATAAATGGTGAGGTGTCTAACCCAAGAGCCGTTTTTCTTTTTTAATTGAATTACATAGAAACGATTCCGCCTCATAGTGAGAAATGATATTAGATGCTGGTAGCTTTTTTCAACATCAATTTACATTAACATTTTTTAACGTTTTTACCCTTCTGTTTCATATTTTACGCGTTAATGGAAGTGTTTTCATTGTATTAAAATACCTGCGAGGAAATATATCATCATTTAGAACGAATTTACGAGCATAATTAAAGACTTGCAGTAAGTTCGCGTAAGACGAATCGCTAAAATCAAAAGATTAATAAAAATCGTATAAGCTAATCTAATTCTAAAAACTAAGCTAATTCGGATAATTTTTTTGAGTATTAATTTCGGACAATTTGATTGTATCTAATGATAAATAAACATTTCAATTTCGGGGAAGTCTTGTAAACGCGGTGAATTTATTTTTGTCACCAACGTCTAGTGACTGACGTGACGTTAATAATTAAATAATTCCGTTCGTAAAATAATTTCTATAACTTTAAACACGCGAATAACACGCGTTTAAGAGAAAGTACCCCCAACAAAAGTTGAAAACTTTCGTGATAGACATATTTTGCATAAAATAATTCGTTCAATTTCTAATAATTATTTTCATTTTATTTAAAAAATTTTCAACCTCAATGAACCAAACAAATAAAAACCTACAATTACGTGTTTTTTTCAAATTGTTCATGAAATAAATATTAAGTTATTCTTGAAATTAAATGTCATTACGATTTTCGTGCTCATTTATGACATTATTAGGGAAATGGTTGGAAAAAAATAGCGACAACCTTGGCATACTCGTATTATCGGGAATTTCGCTTTGAAATGTTGCTTACATGGGAAATCGCTTTTTAATGTTTTTTTTTTTTGAAAATTCCGTCATTTTATGGTGCATTGGCGTATTTTTTATTTTACTCGTGGTCGAGGGGCTCACATGGAAGAGTTTTGCATTCTAATACTAATTTAACAGGACATTTTTTTGAAAAGGGAGTTCTGGAGAACATATTAAAGTAAATTTTAAAAAAATTAAGTCAAATTTGTTCAAAAACAATTTTTTGATATTTTAGATTTTTTTTGAAAATTGGAACTCCAAAATGGTATGGAAGGACGCGCCAAAACTAATTTTTAGTTATTTAAAAGAAACTTCTATTTTGATCATAGAATACGTTGGTGTTGAGAAAATTTATCGCCTGTCATTATTAGCTTTACCAAACACGTTTTTGCTCCTTCTCCCAAAATCATTTCGGGGCTGGTGAAAAAATACCTATCTTATAACCATCTACGGGCATACAGCAAAGTATGTTAAAAATTTGATGAAATTCAATTCGCTAGTTCTTTCCACTAGCCCCAAAATGGGGTAGAGGGGGTACAAAAAGTATTTAAAGGGGTCCTTACTCGCAGGTGCTAAAATTTTTCAATACCAACGTGTTCTATGGCCAAAATACGAATTTTTTTCAAATAACTCAAAATTAGTTTTGGCGCGTCCTTTGATACTATTTTGGGGCTCCAACTTTCAAAAAAAATCAAAAATATCGAAAGAATTGTTTTTGAACAAATTTGACCAGATAGCCGAGCATTGCGGAGCAATGCAAGAGGGGCTAGTGGGCGAAGCCCCCAACTAGCGAAGCTAGTTATCAATAAGCTTTTTTCACGTAAAAAGTAGGTAACACTGATGAGGAAAGCCCGTTTGAAATTAGCTCTTGCAACAACAAACAAATTTTGTTTGCAATTTAGATTTTCTCAAAAATATAAAAATGAAGCTTTAGTATATCAGATTGAGTTTCCCATGTAATTATGATTTTTCGCATGTTTCTGTTGAATTAACCACGTGCTGTATCCCCTCGAATACAATGACTTCTTGCACAATAAATAACAACCTGTTAAAAGCTTCTGGCTGAAAGATTGATATTGCGAAAAGTTCACAAGCCTCGAAGATACAACCGCTTGAGTTAGATATTGAAAAATTATTCTATTTAAGTAATTTAATCTCACAAGACGCTCGCGTAACGTTGGCAAAGTTGTATGGGCTATATTTTGTACATCTAACTATCTTGTATATTAAACAATAACACCGGTGCAACTTCGCCATTAGATGTTCGCCGACGATATTGATAATAATGAAAGATCTATAATGGCGAAGTTACGAAATTAATGCCGTTAAATTATTCCTCTATTATTCCTACGCTCCTAACAAAATATGCCAATTAATTTTAACCGAGTCATAAATACTTGTAGGAGAGATTAATTGTTAGGTGTTGGATACTTTTACAAGAGTATTTGTTACGAAGGGTGCGAACATGGCTCAAATGTCATCTTATAACCGTAGACGATTACTTTATAAAGTAATTAAAATATTATCAACAAATTAAACGTGAAAATTCTCGTAGGTATTTTCTACTACACGAACGTGTTTTCTTTATTAAACCTTTGGTCATGTTCCATCGTGATGGATATATTCGTGAAATATTTCAGTATAGATAAACGATTAAGTATTTAATTATTCAAAAGAGATGCCTATACCTATAAGTTTGAATGTTCAAGTTTTTAATAATAACATTATTGCTAAAATAATAACAAGCGAGTTAGTAAATATCTTATGTAAATTAAACTCACATTTTGCTCAAACATAACAAGCAAACTTCGCCGGATGGGTAAATAGGATTAGATTTTAATCTGCGATTACAAATTTGGCATTAACTTATTTAACTTGGTTCATGTTTTGTTATATTATTAAAATTACTAAAATTAAAGGTTTTCTTTTTCATTCGATAAAATGTATTTTCAACGATATGTCAGTTATGATATCATATCCAGTGGAAATGAATTTTTATTCGCACCAGGCATGCGAAGTTTGCACAGAAATTAATTATACCTTGTAATTAAAGCGAGTAAACTCGAAAATACGCCGTACTGGAGGTATTAAATGAATTAAATTCGGCAAAATTACTTTTTTTTAACCCTCGAGTGAGAAAATTACTCGTGTTGCGTTCATTTCCTTTGAGATATTTGTGTTGAAAAAAAAAAGAAAAAAAAACTACCGAATTAAACGACGAAGAGATTTTACTAATTGGACGAATTAAAGTTGAAATAAGTTTTATGAGAATTTTTATTATATTTTTATAATGATTTTTTATATATTTGTGAAATGTTCAAAAATATAAATGAACTGGATTGCAGACTACACAATACGAAGTGTTAAGTTCACTAAGTTAGGTCAATCTGCACTTCGACTCGAATTTTTAGTTCAGTGGTAAAAATCTATCAATGTAGCAACCATCTTAAATTTCTAATCGTTTTTAGAGCAGGTCTAAGCGCCATAATTTCGACTCCAACAACAATTGTATCACGGTACATTTCTTGGGAAAGGTGACATTGGTGAGAGATTCCACCGATGGGTCAAATTATCTCATAAAATTCAAACACCGCCCATACAAGGAAGTAGATACTAGATACCTCGAGGGCAGGATGGATGTTCAGGAATATTACCCCCACCGAATTTCACGACCAATCATTATGCTGCGTATTCAACTTCATGGAGGGGGAAGAAAGGTTACTCTCGGACGAAAATTCGGGCATTTATGATGTGGATGCCGAATAGGACAGATCTCCTGAAGAATCTCTGGCGTAATGTGGATGCAGTGTGGGAGCAGACACTTTTTGATGCGGCTACCCAGGGCTGGATTTAGGCATGGGCAGAGTGGGCAATAGCCCAGGGCGGCAAAATTTTAGGGGCGGCAAATGGCTTCAATATATTGCTATCTTGCACATCGAAAATACTATATTGAAAAAAATTGAATTCGACGATGTGATCAAGAAATTCTCTGAAGCGAAAGCCAGAAATTGGTTACTTAAACTCAAAAAAAATTTGAATTAAATTTCGAATGTTCATTTTTTTTTTAAATTTTCAACGCAAGCAAAATACATTAAAGACCTAATTCCAAAAACCACCATGTCGAAAATTATCAAAATTGATTTAATGGAATCATTGGAAACTACTCATTGACGACTATCTGACCATGTCAACCAAAAATCTGAAAACTTTCATCACTTTTCAGTAAAAATCAATTTAAAGTCTTCGACGTCATATACTTCGAATGTTACTTTTTAAAAATTTAAATTAGATTTATAATTTGTTTCAGTTTTTGTTTCATTTTTTCATTTTTTTTATATCTATTATTTTTAATAAAACCAAATTTCCAATGTTAGGTACTTTTAAAAATTTTTTAATGAAACTAAAATAGGTGCTTACTTTAAAATGTTATTTTTTTTAAATTCAAACTAGATTTAACATTTTGATAATGTTTTTTTTTCTATTTTTTTTCTATTTTTAATAAAACCCACTCACTCCTCCCATTCCTACTCCCCTGTCCGAATCCTTCATCACTGGGCGTAATAATCTTGGCAATTAAAAACGCCCAGTATAATAAAATAAAATAAAAAAAAAAAAAAAAAT